>PVJI01005869.1:0-39818 GCA_004026765.1 Micronycteris hirsuta
GTCCACAGCTAACTGCTCTCACCCCACAACCCCAATCTGCCCTCCTTTCGAGTCAATTGAAATGATTTGGGGAATCATGTGGACAATATGATCTTTAATGCCTAGAAATCATACTCGTGTGTAACTCTCCAACCCCTACCCACTTGCCCCATGCCCATTACTTGCCATCTAACAGGAGAAAACACCTATTAAACTCTTGGGTGTCTCTTCCAGTCAAATGGTGAGATTTTATGCAACCACAGCAAATAAGAGAACTGGAATGAGAGAAATGGTGGTTTTTGATGATGGTGGCATTTGGGGGGAAACTTCTGGCACTGAACATTACACAACCTGAAGCAGAGAGAAAATCATGTGCAAAGCTCAGGTGACTAAAAAAGAAATGAACACATCTGGAAAGTGCAAACATGTGTGGGGAGGTGGAACATGAAAGATAGGAACCAAATCTTGCAAGGTCTTATAAATTATATTAAAGAGTTTGGAGCATAGAAGTGGCATAATAAAATTTATTTATTGTTTTGTTTTGATTTTATTTATTCATTTCTAAAGAGAGAGAAAGGGAGGGAGAAAGAGAGGGAGAGAAACATTGATTGGGTGCCTCACACATGCCCCCAACCAGGGACCTGGCCTGCAACCCAGGCGTGTGCCCTGTTTGGGAATCAAAGCAGTGACATTTCAGTTCGTAGGCCAGCATTCAACCTGCTAAGTCACACCAGCCAGGGCAAGACATAATAAAATTTAAACTTTAAAAATATTATTTGACTTGCAAGATCAGGACATGATTGTAGGGAGAGGGGGGCAATCCCAGAAGCTATGTGACCAGTTAGAAAGAAGCCATGTGATAGTTCAGGCAAGAGATGACGACGGCCTGGCCTACGGTGGCAGCTATGAGGACGGACACAAATGGAGAGAGTTGAAAGCTTTTAAGGAAGTGGAAACTGTAGTATTTGAGTAGTAAGTTTCCTAAAGTTCTAGGTCATCACTACCACCTGTGATCTCCACCTACCCTTGCCAGACAAGATGGAACCTCCAAGGCTAAGAACCAGGTTGTCTTGTGGCTCTGAATCATGGTCATATGAGTTAATACTCATTGAACATTAAAGAGCAGGGAGAAAAACCCTGAAAAGAATGGCAAGAGACCACACCATAAGGGTCAGGACTACCCATATTATGCTAAACTGTTGGGGGTTGGGTTCTGCACTGCTTGTTTCAGTTTTAACCACAGCTCCAGGGTATGTAGTCAAATCCAGAAAGATAGTAGATGGCTTTATCCAGATATATCAGAGAAAAAACATTTTTACCATTCACTTTTCCCTGCAATAGCAAAGTAAATTGATGTCTACGATATGAGACTTGCACAATACAATTTGTAATCACATGCTTCTACATCTCAATGAGACTCAAGGTAAATATTTTGGACTCTAATGAGCTTAGTGATTCATCACTACTGCACAGGAGAATCACCTAGAAAAGTTTTAAAAACATTGTCATACCTGAGCTCTGCTCCAAGTCAATTAAGTCAGAAATCTAGGATGTGAGGCTTTGGGACCAACACTTTATAGAAGCTCCACTAGGTGATTGTAATGTGTGGCCAGGATTGAACACTGTTCTTTCTGTTGCTCTTGTTTGTTCTCTCTCTCTCTCTCTGTCTACACACACACACACACACACACACACACACACCCCTACCCAGCCAAAAATCCAACTTCGGAACTGGTTAAAATAGTTTTTCTCCTTCATAGGCCCTAGAACACCCCCTGGTACATGGTGGTGCTCAGGCCATATTTGCTGATCTGAGTTGAAGGCATTTCTCAAGGATACCATTGCTCCCAATATCTCTCTGCTTTGATCTAACAGAACACACTATTACTGACAATTTGAGACCCTAAGCAGATGAAGAGCATGATTTTATGACTTTTCTTCATGGGGATTTTAACATTTGAGTGCCACTGTGGAGGAGGTTTTCCACAATATTGATCATTAACTACATGTACCTTTAGATTCAACCTGACACTCAACATATCTTTCTGGGATTTTGAGACACCTCCCCCTCAAAAAAAAAATCCCTCTTATCAGGGCATCTGGAGTCAATGGAAATGCTGGCTTGCAAAAACACCAGAGACAAAAATCGCAAAGATGGCAAAACAGTGTCAGTTATGTAACACACACTTTTTATTATTTTTAAAGCAATGATCATCTCAAAAGATAATGTGAGATGGAACAGCAGAATAGAGTGTAGAATTTTTTTTTAATTTAATATTTGGGATAAAAATAAGTTAAAACAAAGGCAAGGGTAGGACAAATATGCATTTGAAAGGTAGATTTTAGTCATTCGAAAACATCCAAATTATTTTTCAAGATGGTAGCAGAATAGGTGGAAACTACACTCCCCTCCTCCCAGGACCAAATTAAAGTTACAACTACATTAAAAAACAATCACCCTGAATAACTAACTGAAAGCTAGCTGAAGAGAAGTCTTATAACCAAGAATTTACAGAAGAAGCCACATTGAGACTGGTAGGAAGGTCAGGGACATGAAAAAGGCTGGCTCCACTTGCAAGTGGCAGCTGAGATTCCAGAGGAAAAGCTCAGCAGTGAGGGGGCTCGGGGGGGTGGTCCTCCCTAAGAAGTGTGAGGACTAAACCCCAAGCCAAGCTCCCCAGCCCAGAGCACCACAGCTAGGAAGAGGTGCCTATATAACATCTGTCTGGGAAAAGCAGCAAGTTTTCTGTCCTCTAGGGAGAGACATAGTCTCCTGGAGACACAGGCACTCTCTTAAAAGGCAATGCAAAAAAAATCATTCACAGCTATTTACCTTGAGCTCCAGTGAAAGCATAGCAGAGTGGATCAGAGTCACACGAGGAAAGTCTGGGGTTTGTGGCTCTGGGGAGGCAGTTGGGGACAACTGCCACGATCCCTGTGCTGAATCATTTGCCCATACTGCAGATGCCATCTTTCTTTGGTGGAGCACTCCCACTCTGACATCAGCATGGAGGAAAACAATTTCCCCAGGCTCTGGACTCTTTATTGCTCCACTTTGAAAAGCTTAGGCCTTGTTGAAGAATCAGCTGCCTTGGCCAACATGTAAAGTGCTGGGATAAGTCAGGGTGTATCAGTGACTGAGTTGTCTGGCTTTGGGGCAGGGCCAATACACTCACTATCCTGTGAACCTGATTGGCACTTACCCCTAAAATAAGATCCACTAGCCCCATCCTCCTGACTCCAACAGAGGCTCTTTCAGTGAATGAGCCTAACAGGCAGACACCAAGCAGAGACAGGAAGAGGCAGATCTCAGAGTGCCTTGGCATTTTTGATGACCTGTCCCAGGACATGGTGAGGGAAAAAGAGAAATTTGGTGTACAGCTTGGTCCTGCCTGCATGCACCCAAAACTAGCAGAGGCACCCACACATTTTGCATTGCTTGTAACTCCAAACAGGTTGCCAAGGGCCAGGCACAGTCAGCATCCAACAATGGTTTGCATCAGAGTCCCTCCCATGAGGCCGAGAACCAGCACAGTCAGTGGTCTGCTTCAGAAAACATCAAAACAGGATCCAAAAAGCTTCACAAATAGCATAACCAAAGGAAGATCTCAGCAGGCACCAAAGCCCACTGAGGCAAATTCTACTTCATATGGTCACCACCTGCACAGCAGCTTACATACTGTGCTCAGGGTTGAGCCCCATAGTCAGACAGTGACTTGAGGGTCAATTTCATGCACTAATGGGCCAATGGCAATCAAAACTCAATAACAACAGGAAGGCCCCCACAACCCAAACAAGGGACATTCCTAGAGCATTCAGCTGAGGTAATCAAGAAGACTACACCACTAGGAGACTAGGTCCCACAGGACACCTACTGTACAAGGCCACCCCATGAAAGCTGGTAGTCAAAGCAGACCTTTCTAATACACAGAAACAAACACAAAGATGCAGCCCAAATGGGGAGACAATAAAACATGTCCCAAATGAAAGTCAGGAGAAATATTTATAAAAAGAGTTAAGTGAAATGAAGGCAAGCAATTTATCAAATATAGAGTTCAAAGTAATAATATAAGGATTCTCAACAAACTTAGTGAGAACTACAAACGCACAAAAAAGATGTGGCTCAGTTAGTTGGGCGTCATACCACAACGTGAAAGGTCACTGGTTCAATTCCCAGTCAGGGCACATGCTTGGGTTGCAGGTTTGGTTCCTGGTCAGGGTATGGATGACAGGCAACTGGTCAATGTTTAGCTCTCACATGGATGATTCTCTCCCTCTCTTTCTCCCTCCCTTCCCCTCTCTCTAAAAATTAATAAATAAAATCTTAAAAAAAAAAAAGTAAAAGGACATAGAAAACACAAAAAGGACCAGCCAGAAATGAAGAGTACAATATCTGATGTCAAAAACACTGGAAGAAATAAATAGTATGTTGGATTAAGCAGAGTATCAAATCAGCAATTTGAAACAGAAGGTAGGAAAAAAAAAACACCCAATCAGATCAACAAAAAGAAAGGAAAAAAGTTTTTTAAAATGAGAATAGTTTAAGGGACCCTTGGGATAACATGAAGGGTAAAAACATCCACATCACAGGGGTATCAAAAGGAGAAGAGAGAGGGCAAGGAATCAAGAACCTATTTGAAGAAATATTGACAGAAAACTTCCATAACCTACTCAAGGAAAAAACGCACAAGTCCAGAAAATGCAGGGAATCCTAAACAAGAAGAACTCAAAGAGTTTCACACCAAGAACGTCATAATTAAAGTGGTAAGATTAAAAACAAAGAGAGAATCTAAAAATCCACAAGAGAAAGACAATTAGTTATGTACAAGGAAGCACCCATAAGACTGTCAACTGTTTTCTCATCAGAAATATTTCATTCCAGAAGGGATGGACAGAAAATATTCAAAAAATCAAGGACCTACAACCAAGACTACTTTACCCAGCAAGGCTATCATTTAAAATTGAAGGAGAAATAAAGAGCTTCCCAGAGGAGAAAAAAAAATGAAAGAAGTTTGCCACCACCACCAAACCAGTATTACAAAAAATGTTAAAGGGCCTGCTTGAAGAAGAGGAAAAGGAGGAGGAGGAGAAAAACAGAAGAATGTACTTATAAAGATTAAAATGGCAATAAATATGTATCTGTCAATAATCCCTTTAAATGTAAATGGTTTAAATGCTCCAATCAGAAGACGTAGGGTAGCTAATGGATAAGAAACCAAGACCCTCATAATTGCTGTCTATAAGAGCCCTACCTCAGAATAAAAGATATACACAGACTAAAAGTAAAGGAATGAAAAAAGATATTTCATACAAATGGAAATTTTTAAAAAGCTGATGTACCAATACTTATATCTGACAAAATAGACTTTAAAACAAAAGCTATAGTAAGAGACAAAGAAGGACACTATATAATGATAAAGGGAGCAACACAACAAGAGGATGTAACCCTTGTAAATATTTATGCACCCAACATAGGAGCACCTAAATATATAGAGCAAAGCTTAATGGACATAAAGGGAGAGATTGGCAGTAATACAGTCATAGTAGGAGATTTTAACACCCCATTGACATTAATGGATAGATCCTCCAAACAGAAAGTCAAGAGGAAATGGTGGCCTTAAATACACTCTAGACCAGAAAGATTTAATTGATATTTTCAGAGCATTTTATCCCAAATCAGCAGAATATATATTCTTCTCAAGTGCAAATGGAATACTTTCCTAGGATAGACCACATGTTAGTACACAAAAAAAAGCTTCAATAAATTTAAGAGATTGAAACCATATCAAGCATTTTCTTTAACCATAGGCTATGAAACTAGAAATCAATCAGAAGAAAACAAACTAAAACACACAAAAAGACATGGAGGCTAAATGACGTTACTAAACAATGAATGAGTTAACAATGACATGAAGAAAGAAATCAAAAGATACCTTGAAACAAATATAAATGAGAATGCAACAACTCAGAATCTATGGGACTACAGAGAAAGCAATCATAAGGGGGAAATTCTTAGCACTACAGGCCTCCCTTAAGAAACAATTAAAATCTCAAATAACAATCTAACTTTACACTTAAAGGAATTTGGACAAGTAAAAACAAACAAAGCCCAAAGTTAGTAAACAGAAGGAAATGCAGTAATAAAGATCAGACAGAAATAAACAAAATAGAGTCTAAAAGAACAATACAAATGATGAATCCAAGAGCTGGATCTTTGAAAAGATAGACCAGCTGATAAGCCTTTAACCAGACTCATCAAGTCTGGTTAAAAAAGAGAGAGGAGCCCAAATACATAAAATCAGAACTGAAAGAGAAGTAACAACTGACATCAAATAAATACAAAAGATTATAGGAAAATATTATAAACAACTATATGCTAATAAATTGGACAACCTGGAAGAAATGGATAAATTTCTAAAAATATACAGTCTTCCAAAAATGAGTCAGGAAGAATCAGAGAATCTAAATACACAAATTATAACTAGTGAAAATGAGGCAGTAATAAAAAATCTCCCAACAAATGAAAGTCATGGACCAGATGGCTTCACAGGTGAATTTTACCAAACTTCCAAAGAACTAGCACTTATTTTTTTCAAACTATTCCAAAATATTCAAGAAAAATTCATTCAAAATGACACCAAAGCTCATTTTATGAGGCCAGCATTATCCTAATTTCAAAACCAGACAAAGAAAAACAATACATAGGAAACATCCCTGATCAACATAGATGCTACAATTCTTAACAAAATATCAGCAAACTGGATCTAGCAATAAATTAAAATGTCATATACCATGATCAAGTGGGATTTATTCCCGGGATGCAAGGTTGGTACAATATCTACAAACCAATAAATGTGATATACCACATAAAAACACATGATCATATCGATAGATGCAGAAAAAGCATTTGATAAAATCCTGCTTGGATTTATGATAAACACTCTCAGCAAAGTGGGAATAGAGGGAACATACATCAATATAATAAAAGCCATATGTGACAAACCCAAAGCCAACATCATGCTCAATGAGCAAAACTACGAGCATTTCCCTGAACATCAGGAACAAGACAGGGACGTCCACTTTTACCACTCTTATCCAACAAAGTCCTGGAAGTCCTAGCCACACCAATCAGACAAGAAGAAGAGATAAAAGACATGGAAATTGGGAAGGAAGAAGTAAAACCGTCATTATTTGCAGATGACATAATACTGTATACAGAGAACCCTAAAGATTCCACTAGAATTACTACTGGCAAAAACTACTAGAAATGATCAATGAATTTAGTAAAGTAGCAGGATACAAAATAAATATTCAAAAATTGGCTGCATTTTTATACAGCAGTAATGAACTATCAGAAAGGGAAACTAAGTAAACAATCCCATTCACAATTGCTTCCCAAAAATAAAATACCTTGAAATAAATTTAACCTAGGATGTAGAAGATCAGTATTCAGAATATTATAAGACACGGAAGAAAGAATTTGAAGAAGGTACAAATAAGGAAGCATGTTCCATGTTCATGGACAGGAAGAATTAACATCATTAAAATGTCCATACTACCAAAAGCAATCCATACGTTCAATGCAATTCCTATCAAGATACCATAGATGGCGTATTTCACAGAACTAGAAAAAATACTCCAAAAATTTCTGTGAGACCACAAAAGACCCTGAATAGTCACAGCAATTTTGAGAAAGAACAAAGTTGGATGAATCATGCTACCTGATATCAGACTATGCTACAAGGTGCGGTCATAAAAACAGACATACAGATCAGTGGAACAGAACAGAGAGCTCAGAAATAAATCACACCTTTATAGTCAATTAATATTTGACAAAGGAGGCAAAAATGTACAACAGGGTAAAGATAGTCGATTTAATTAATGGTGTTGGGAAAATTGGACAGATACATACATGTACAAATAATGAAACTAGACCCCTTTCTTATGCCATACACAAGAGTAATCTCAAAATGGATTAAAGACTTAAATGTTAGACTGGAAACAATAAAAATGCTAGGAGAAAACATAAGAAGTAAAATCTCAGACATTTCTCATAGCCATATTTTTTATGATATATATCCTTGGGCAAAGAAAACAAAAAAGTAAACAAATGGGACTATATAGAAAAGGAAACAAATGGGACTAAATCAAACTAAAAAGGCTTTACACAGCAAAGGAAACCATCAACAAAATGAAAAGACAACCCAATAAATGGGAGAACATATTCACCAATACATCTGATAAAGGTTTAATATCCAAAATTTAAAAATAAATGATAAAATTCAACACCAAAAAAACCCAAACAATCCAATTCAAAAATGGACAAAGGACCTGAATGGACACTTCTCCAAAGAGGACATACAGATGGCCAATAGACATGTGAAAAGATGCTCAATGTCACTAATCATCAAAGAAATGCAGATTAAAACTGGGATGAGCCATCACCTCACACCTGTCAGAATCAGTAGCATCAATAAATCAAAAACAAATAGCACTGTCCAGCACGTGTAGAAAAGGGAACTCTCGTGCACTGTTGGTGGGAATGCAGATCGATGCAGTCACACTGTGGAAAATAGTATGGAGTTTTCTCAAAAAATTAAAAATAGAACTTCCTTATATCCCAGTAATTCCACTTCTGGGAATATATCCAAAGAAACCCAAACCACTTATTCAAAAAGATACATGCACCCCTATGTTCATTGCAACATTATTTACAATAGCCAAGATTTAGAAGAGGCCCAAGTTCCCATTTATAGATGCATGGATAAAAAAAAAAAAAAAACATGCTACATTTACACAATGGAATACTACTCAACCACAACAATAGAAGGAAATCTTACCTTTTGCAATGGCATGGATGCACCTGGAAAGCAATATGCTAAGTGACATAAGCCAGTCAAAGAAATACAAATACCACAGGATTTCACTCATATGTGGTAATAAACAAAATAAACTAACAAAATGGAGACAGACCTAGATACAGAAAACAGACTGGCAGCTGTCAGAGGGAGAGGATTTGGGAGCAGGATGAGCAGCGTGCAGGAATTAAGCAAAGGAAAAACAGAAAGTCTAATAGACACAGACCACAGTGTGGTGATTGCCAGGGGAAAAAGAGGATGGAGGAGTTAGAAGGGGGTAAGGTGGGTAAATGGTGATGCACAGAGACTTGACTTGGGGTGGTAAACACACAATATAATATACAGATGATGTATATAGAATTGTGTAGCTAAAACCCATGTCATTTTATTAACCAATGTCACCCTAATGAATTCAATTTATTAAAATGCAAATTATTGGTTATTTATGAGGCAAGGTACATGGAAAACAAGGCTGTGAGGGAAATTATCTCTGCATAATTTTTTATACTTACTGATTTGTGAACCATATGCATATCTTAGCTATTGAAAATGAAATGAAAATAAATAGAATTTAATCAACTATACTTCATATCAAATGAAAAGTGGCGTTATGAGATTAATTGATTGCTTTGTTCTATTGCTATTTATTTTGCTTTTCAAGTTTAAAGTAATTAGAAACTAATCTCTTCCACATTACTAATGAATTCATTGAATGACAAATTTTATGCCTTTGTTCTTTGGAACTAAGTAGGCTTAAAAAAAAGTCCTATTTCTGCCCTGAGCCTCTTTGCTGGCTTCCTGGGACATGGAATGCAGGACTCCAGGATGCCTGATGCCCTAGAGATGGGCCAGAGTGCGACGTAATGAGCCAGGAAAAAATTCAGTCAGATGGAAGAAACTTAGGATGGGCAAGGAAACATACGAGAATGGAAAATGATCACACTGGCATTTTCCTGACCAAACTGGTTTGCCTGTGTAGCCAATCTGGCCAGCTGGGCAGAGCAATCTTTAAGGGAAACAGAGAGGCCCACAGAAGTGGAGAACAATTGCTTGAAGGCAGCCGTCCTTAGCAGAGCACCTTCCTGCCTCTCACAGATGAGTGCGATTGCAACCACCAGCCACAGCCCCTCCCTTACCTGGTTCCTGAAACATCGTGTTTCTGCACCTGGGAATTAAGCCTTCCCTCTGGGATGAATGGCAGAGAGAAGGCATGACCATGGACTGACCTTGGATGACACCTCACCACAGCTTGTGTGGCTGGTACCAGACCCTTTTAGGAGCAGGAAGGAAAGAACGGAGAAGCTGAAGGAACCTGTGGGGAAGACATGTCTGCGTCAAGACCTGAGGAAAAGGTAGGGTGTGTCTGTGGCTCCCAGGGACCACCCCAGAAACAAAACTTTTGGTCTTAGTGACCACGAGGAGGTGGGACCAAGGTCTCCACCTCTGTGCTTCACTCAGAAGATATAAACACATCTAGAGTGATGAGAACATAACTTGCACATTGACAGGCAGAGAAGCAGTGGGCCTTCTTTCCATCCTGAGTGTCCATAGAGGTGCCTCTGTGGCTGCTGCCTTTGGGCACAGACTAGAGTGACTAAGAGACACACTCAGGAGCCAGCCTGCCTGGATCTAAATCCTGCTGTTCCTGCTTCACAACCTGTGATCATGTCAGCCAGAGCTCAGTGGTCACCAGTGACAAAAAACAATTCTGGCTGACTTCAGCCCAACATAAATTTATTAGATGGGTGTTGGGTCATGGCTAGGGAACCAGGCCAGGAGCCAGGATGGCCCTGATATGTATGTCATCTTGTTCTAGAGCTACTGCTGGAGAACATCTACTCCCTCAAATCCCAGAATGTATTTACTTCAGTGATACTGAATACGCTACTTACCTTACCTTAGCCTCAGTTTGCTCATTTGTAACATGGGAATATCCTGTACTTACCACCGGAGGTTGTCCTAAGGAATTGATAAAATAAGGAAGGGCAGGTGCTTAGGCCAGCGCTTGGCCCACAGTTGTTGCTCAGTACATCCTAGCCACAACCATTAGTATGTCCCATTCTCAGCTGGGGCTCTGCAGGCTCATGAATAACATCTGTAGCCACCATTCCCAGCGGGTTCCTTCCCAGCAGGGCCAGGGACCCCTACTCCCAGGAAGCCATTCTCACAATCCCTGACCTTTCTCAGGCCATCTCAAAGGGAACCTTACACATTCCTAAGAAAACTTTTACTTTGAGTAAAAACATTTCATTCCAACAATTGTATTTTAAGTGTATTGATTCCCTATTGTCAGCAGGCATAGAAATCTGATTCACATCTGTGACACTGCAACTATCCCCCAGCCTCACTCCTGCCCCCTCACCACCTGTGACTTCTGACCGGGTGGAGTGAGTGTCTTGGATTTCGACCCGCAAAATCCTTGGGGGGGACCGCCCCGATCGCGTGAATCAATCTTACCCAGAGACACACTTGGAGATGAGAATCCAGCAGCCACGGGTCTTTCCCACCACCTCCATCTTGGGAAAAGACCTCGTGGGTAGGTTAGCCGGGGGTTTTATTAGAGGCTTTTAGGACATATTTACATTGGATTGATTATTCATGGCATTAAGCAGAACAGGGGTAGGATTACTCATTAGCAGGGCATTAGGATGTAAATTCAGGTCCGGTGGCAGACAGGACCAGGGTAATATATATTAAACAGGGGTCAGCAAGCCAGAATTTCTTAAGATACATTTTTGTCAAATTCCTATTAGAGAATTCCTATTCCACAGACATGATCCACACTTGCCCACATGGGAATCACACGGAGCTGTGCTCAAAATGCGTAAATCCTCAGGAACATGTGTGTTTACACGCATGTGGAAAACACTGCTACAAGTGAGCAATTCTCCTTAGCTGTTTCTCAGAGGTGTCATTTCTTTCTTTCTTTCTTTCTTTTTTTTTTTTTAAGCGTTGTTGCAGAGTGTCTTCCAATCACCAGCTACGGAGCAAGCAAGGAATGGAATGGGTACCTCTGACAGGCTTGTTTTCCCTCCAGTCTCTGAAACTGGCAGAATGTTACCCATTCTCCAGGCGCGATCCTGGGAGGTTTCATTTCTTAACTTTATAATTCAGTCAGCAACTTGAAAGTCATTTACCCAAAAGTCCACATTTACTTGCGTTCTGCCACCAACACACATACACACACAGTGCCTGCGTTCTCCCAGAACTTCGTCATCAAGCCATTGCTCCCTATGTCACAGAAGTTTGACCCTCAGAAAGCACCAGTACTCAGTGCATCCTTTAGTTGGCTTGATCAAGCCCTCACCACTGCTGCCTGCTTATTCTGCAAATCTCAAGCAATGAATTCCATTGTCTTGAAGATTTTGCTGCTTCCTTGTACAAAATGAGACTTCCCCTTTTCCTCTAGAGGCATACACAATGCACGGCGCCCATAACCCCCTTCACGCGCCGCCTTATGAAATAGGCAGGGCCATGTTGCTTGTCTTTGAAGTACTGACATACATAATTTATTTAAGCAGTTTGTGGATTGAATCAGGGCTAATGCAGCTGTTTGTTCAGTAAAAAGAGCCTGTTAGCATTCTGGCCATGGCAACAAAGAGGTTCTGCATTGTCAGGCTTTCTACAGAAGCAAACCCGTCTACTTAGATCTGACTCAAACCTTGTCTCTGTCTTCCAGGCTTTCCCTCTCCCAATCCACTCCCCTATTTTGCAATGAAAGTGAGAGGTGGCTACACTGCAAATCCAGTAGTGTCAGCCTCCCGACTCCTTCCCACACACCTATTACCAACACCCCACCCCTACCCCCGCCACCACTTCGCACCTGTCCCTAAGTAAAGTTCAACTTCCCTGTTGCGACTTACAGAGGCCACTGTTACCTGGCTTCTGCTTACCACCCCAGCCCCTCTCACCTCCAGTTCATCTGGCAATGCTCTGCTGAGCCCTCTTCTGCTCAGGAACTGCTCCTTTAGCCCCTCACACCTGGATTCGGGTCCCTCCTATGGGTTTCCCCCAATCAAAACATAACTTGAAGACAGGGACCATACCCTCTTAGCTGTCCCTCCAGCTGTTAACTCAGTGCTGATTCAAACAGGCTCCCAATAATTTTGGATTAAATTAATGTGTGTGAATGAGTTAAAAGGCTACGGAGGGGCCTCATGGAATTGAAAGATGTCTTGCTTAACAAAAGAACTGGAGGCTGGGTTCCCAGGAATAGTGGGGCAAGCCCATCTGGGAATTAATTAGTTATTTACAGGATATGGATATTATGGAGGAGGAAGCCAGTAACTAGTGAAATGAATTAGTTATAAGGAGGAAATAATGCAAATTAGTGTCAATTCAATCAACTAATTTATTCATTCAGAGCATCTGAGTTGTGCCTAGCACCACACTTAGTCCCAGAGATCAAAGAAAATAAACAGTTCTTGACCTTGAGCAGCTCAGAGCTTAGTAGAATGAGACAGATGTTTGCAAAAATTAATAATAACAATAAGGAACACTAATAACAATAACGACTACCCTTGCTGAGCCTCCTCAACATTCCTCATTCTGTCCTAGGCAATTTACAGACATTTGGTTTCATTTTCATCTTCTCAGCACATCGCTGAGCTGGGAGGGTGGAAAAAAGAGAGAAAGGGCCTTCAAGTGGGGGCTGCAGTGAGAGCCAAGACTGGGCACTGGGCTGGGCCACTGCCTCTCAGCTTCAGTTGCAGCCCCGTGGGCAGCCTTGTGTTGGCTAGTACGGCTTTCCCGAAGCTGGACCTGGGGCCTGAGCCAATCAATCTGTGGCCCAGGCAGTTGCACTGGGGCCTCCACAGAGCCCATAATTAATCTGGCTGGAAACAGAACTTATTTTTACACCTCTTCACATCAGCCCCCATAGACCAGACTTGAGCACAGTGAGAAAACATGAATTAATCACAGCTGTGAAACCATGGTAATTAAGGCAAAGTACTGAAACCCTCATTTCTGTGGCTGGAACCCCTGGCTTCCTGACCACAAGTGATTAATAACAAATACCTGTGCCCTAGCTTTCCTGCTTAGTGGCCAGGTCCCACCGGCAGCCTCTTGCTTACCTCCTGCCCAGTGATGGGTCACCTCAAGTTCTGTAATGGGCTTAGGAGTCAGTAAATGGAAGTGCTCTAATAAAAGCTGCTTCAGCCACAACCAGCAGTCAAATGACTGTCAGCAGGTTCAAGCACAGCATCTTAGGGCTCGTGGCATGGTCCCTGAGACCACAGACGTAAAGTCAAGTAAATAAACTGGGTTCAAATCCCAGTACCTACTTGCTAAGTATCCAATTGCCCAATATCCAATTGCCTTAAGTGCAGTCCAATTAAGCAGACTATGTAACCTGGGGCAAGTAATTCATCTCTCTGAGCTTCTGTTTCTTCATCTATGAAGTGGAAGTAATATCTGAAGCAAACTATCTGAAGTAAAGGGCCAGTTTTTAGTCTTTGGTTTTTTTTCCAGACTTAAACTGATCCTTTTGTAAAATACAATGAAAATAAAATGTTTGAACAATGATCTCATGCATAGAAATTGCAGCAATGTCAAATTGCTATGAAAATGTTGATTTCTATACTTACTGTCATGGATCATTAACGAACAGATCGTGGGTCGGCACCAACCCACAGATCATGCACTGAGAAGCGCAGCATCTGGCACAGGGTAAAGGTGAGCAAGTGTCAGCTGCTATGATTATGAGTCACCTGCACATGCAAAGCCCAGGCCCACTATCACACATGCACAGTGTTGGCCAACTCTAGTGAGACTTCTGGACTTCGTGAAGTTTCATCAAGCAGATGCACTGGGAGAGAGAAAAACAGTCTTTCAATTAATATTTTTACTAGTTTACCTATTTACCCATCATTAGTAGGGTTTTGACTAAAACTGATTATTTAAAGTTATTGGCATTTCTGTTTAGAGTTGTTTAAGTTCTACATTTTTAGCGGTCATCTTAAGAGACTCATTTCCTTTCGTAAGACCCTCTGCATAACAAGGCTGATTCAGCTCTGGGTGAGTTGCTATTGGCCTATTAGGTTGGCCTGATTCTCTCTAGGGATTAAAGCTCCCAGGGTATTCCAGAAGTGAGTCAAAGACAGCCACTGCACATGGGCCCCTGGGTTTTCTACCTCATCACAGCAGGCTGGGATCTGTTCAGGGAAAAATGCACCTAACACAGAACTCAAATTTTTACACATCCAATTGCCTTAAGCGCAGTCCAATTAAGCAGACTTTAAGCTATTTACAGTCTGTCTGCTTTACATACTCTGTGAATCTGCTAGCCATGGATTCCATTGGCATGAAGAGCCCCATCCTCTGCTACCCTTACAAGTTCCCCAACCCAGGGACTCCTCACCTTGTCGAGTGACATCACCTAGACCCAGAAACCCCCATCAGCTCCCCTCTCCCTGAGAGTTTCCTTGCCCTCCTCCCTTTTTAAATATATTTTATTGATTATGCTATTATAGTTGTCCCATTTTTTTCTCTTTATTCCCCTCTGCCTTGCACCACCACTCCCATCAGCATTCCCCCACCTTAATTCATGTCCATGGGTCATACAAACAAGTTCTTTGGCTTCTTCTTAATCTCCCTTCATCTATTTTGTACCTACCATTTATGCTTCTTATTCCCTGTATCTTTTCCCCTATTCTCCCCCATGCCACTCCCCCCCCGATAATCCTCCTTTTGATCTCCATTTCTGTGATTTTGTTCCTGTTCTAGTTGTTTGCTTTGTTTGCTTTTGCTTTTGTTATTTTTTAGGTTCAGTTGCTGATAGTTGTGAGTTTACTGTCATTTTACTGTTCATAGTTTTGATCATCTTTTTCTTAGATAAGTCCCTTTAATATTTCCAATGGTAAAGGCTTGGTGATGATGAACTTCTTTAACTTGACCTTATCTGGGAAGCATTTTATCTGCCCTCCCATTCTAACTGATAGCTTTGCTGGATAGAGTAATCTTGGTCGTAGGTCCTTGCCTTCACGACTTTGAATACTCTTTCCAGCCCCTTCTTGCCTGAAAAATTTATTTGAAAAATCAGCTGATAGTCTTAGGGGAACTCCTTTGTAGGTAACTCTCCCTTTCCTCTTGCTGTTTTTTAAAATTTTATCCTTATTTTTAATCTTGGGTAACATAATGATAATGTGCCTTGGTGTGTGCTTCCTTGGGTCCAACTTCTTTGGGATTCTCTGGGCTTCTTGGACTTCCTGGAAGTCTATTTCCTTTGCCAGATTAGGGAAGTTCCCCTGCATTTATTTTTGCAAATAAGTTTTCAATTTCTTGCTCTTCCTCTTCTCCTTCTGTCACCCCTGTGACTCAGATGTTGGAACGTTTAAAGTTGTCCCGGAGATTCCTCAGCCTCTCCTCCTTTTTTTTTAATTCTTGTTTCTTCATTCTGTTCTGGTTGAATGTTTATTTCTTCCTTCTCCAAATTGTTAATTTGAGTCCAAGATTCCTTCCTTTCACTGTTGGTCCCCTGTACATTTTCCTTTATTTCACTTTGCATAGCCTTCACTTCTTCCTCTATTTTGTGACCATACTCAACCATTTCTGTGAGCGTCCTGATTACCAGTGTTTTGAACTATGCATCTGATAGGTTGGCTATTACTTCGTTGCTTAGTTCTATTTTTGGAGCTTTGATCTGTTCTTTCACTTGGGCCATATTTCTTTGTCTAGGTATCTACCTATGCCTCCATTTTGGCTGGAAGTCCTCATCGTCCTCCTCCCTTCTGAGTGGCAGCCCCCAGGCTGTTGCTCCTGGCTGGTTTCATGCTCTGAGGGGTTCCCCCCAACTATGCAAATCTATTAAAGCAGCGCCCAAATAAAGCTTGAGTGTGCCGCTGCCACCTTATGGTTATACCTTTTCCTTAGATCAGCCCTCCAAATTCCTGGAATTCGTCTCACTGTGGGGGACTGTCAGGTTCTCTCCGCTTTGAACTTCAGACACATTGCCCGAGACCATGACATATAAGGCTGGCCCTGTGCACAGCTGTGACAGGAGGAAAAATCTGTGGGTTATATCTTCCTACAGCAAAAGATTAGAATTTGAATTCAGCAAATCCGCCTTCAAGTCCTCACTTTGTCTTACTGGCTTTGTCACAAGTGAGCTCTACCTCATAAGTCGTTGTAAGGATTAAATGAATAATGGATGTGATGGGTATAACACAGTGTCAGATAAACAGCAAAGACTCAGTAAATGGTTACCATCATCATTACCATAATTGTAATTTCTAACTTCTGCAGGCAGTGCCTCAACCTCCAGGCCTAGCCCTTTCTCCTGCCTCCATTTCTAATACCCTTCTTTGTTTAGTCATTCACTCTTTCAACAAACAGCTGTGCTCTCTTTGCGGGCCATAAAGATAAATCTGACTTGTTCTATGCCCAGACCAATGAAAATGTAAAAGCCTGGTCAAGGAGACGTAGGCCAGAAAACCATGGCAATGGGGTCTGATTAGCACAACAAGAGAAGCACAGAGCAGGTCACCCAGAGAGAAGAGTGAGAGCCCCCTGTCTAGGGGAGAAGAATGAGGAGTGGTGGGGGGTGTATAGGGTTGGATCGTTCCTGGCCCAGCAACCACCTCAGGCAAAACCATGAAGGTGAGAACAGATACTAATTTGATCACCTGGCCCATGACCAGGGGCTGGGGACAAGAGGGGGCCAGTTCAGTAGAGGGGGACAGGACATGGCAAGTATCATAGGTCCTTGTCAGGAGCTTCCACTTCATTCGACAAGGGGCAAAGAGCCATCAATTGATTTTAGGCAGGGAAGAACTTGGAGGTATTTGTGCCTGTTAAGTTGCCAATGTCCCTAATACTCTTCCTCATAGATGCTCATTTGTTTAATTGACACCTATGACTGTCTTGCTAAACAGAAAATGGGTTGAGGTCAGCTTTGGTAACTCCCTTGCCAACCATTTCTTTTGGCTTTAATAAAGCATAGAAGCAGGGTGATGGAGGGAGGCTGTACAGAGCAGGGTTTAAAAGCTTGTGCTTTAGAATCAGACATCTTATCAGCTAAATTTCTCTGTCAACTTGCATTCACTAATTCTAGATCTTTTATTTTAAATATACTACTACATTGGATTTATAAATGGAGATCATTCCTTATTTGTTAAATGAACATTATGATACATTATAATCTCAATGAAAAGTTTAGATACACCTTAAGTCAAATAATTTATGCAGTTCCTGAAACATATTAAGTGCTCATTCAATGTTAAATACATCTTATTTGTAAATAAGTACAAATTATTACTAATAAACATTCAGCAAAGTTGCAGGTGAAAAATCAACACACAAAAGTCATTTGAATTTCTATACACTAGTAATGAACAATGAGAAAGGAAATTAAGAAAGCAAGTCCATTTACGGTAGTATTAAAAAGAAGAAAATACTTAGGAATTCAGTTAAGCAAGGAGGTAAAAAAAAAAAAAAAAAAAAAAACCTGAACACTGAAAGCTACAAAACCTTGCTGAAAGAAATTAAAGAACACATAAATATATGATAAGACATCCCATGTTCATGGATTGGAAGACTTAATATAGTGAACTACAATTCAGTGCAATCCAAAGACTTTATTTTTTCTGAAATAGATAACTGCATCCTAGAACTCATATGGAATCTCAAGGAAATCTGAAGAGTGAAAGCAATTTTGAAAAAAATAACAAAGTTGACTCACACTTTCTAGTTTTAAATTTTACTACAAAGCTACAGTAATCAAAACAGTATGGCACTGGCATAAAGACAGACATAGAGCAATGGAGTAGAATTCAGAGCCCAAAAATACACCTTCACATGTAAGTGACTTTTGACATAGTTCCAAAGTCATTAAATGAAGAAAAGACAGTATTTTCCACAAATGGTAGTGGAAATATTGGACATCCACTTGCTAAACTATAGTGTTGGACCTTTACCTAACACCATATACAAAAATTAATTCAAAATGGATCAAAGACCTAAAAGTAAAAGCTAAAATTATCAAACTCCCACAAGAAAATGTAGAAGAAAAGTTTCATGACATTAGATTTGGCAATGATTTCTTAAATATGACATCAAAGGCACAGGCAATAAGAGAAAAAATATACAAACTGGACTTCATCAAAATTAAAAACTTTTGTATATCAAGGGACATCATCAACAGGACAAAAAGGCAACCTGCAGAATGTGAAAAATATTTGCAAATCAACTATCTGCTAAGGGATTACTATCCAGAACATTGGAAGAACTCCTGCAATTTGTATGGTAGACATTTTTTCTGCTTTTTACTTTTAATCTCTCTGTGTCTTTATGTTTAAAGTATA
Source organism: Micronycteris hirsuta (assembly GCA_004026765.1). Lineage (NCBI taxonomy): Eukaryota > Metazoa > Chordata > Mammalia > Chiroptera > Phyllostomidae > Micronycteris > Micronycteris hirsuta. The sequence continues at coordinate 19,139 of PVJI01005869.1, forward strand.
TCTCTTAGAAATGGCATACAGTGAAGTCTTGCTTTTTAAAAAAAGTCCTGATAATCTTTGCCTTTTAATCACAGTGTTTAATTCATTAATATTTTTAGAGGGTTGAATAGTGTCCCTGTAAAACTCGTATCCACCCAGAATCTTAGAATAAGATTTTGTTTGGAAATTAGGTCTTTGCAGATGATAATTAGTTAAGATGAGGTAATTGGAAATTAGAAGAGACCCTGAATCAAATGTCTGGTGTCCTTATAAGAATAGGGGAAGACACACACAGAACCAGAGAAAAGAAATCCGTGTGAAGAGACTGGGGACTGATGTAGCTACAAGACAATGAACAGAACCCCCAGAACGTGCTGCCTAGCACCTGATTTTGTACTTACAGTCACTTGAACCAAGAGAATAAATTTCTATTGTTTTAAGCCACATCATTTGTGGTAATTTATTATGCGAGTGCTAAGAAACTAGTACATTTACTGTAATCATTGATACAGTTGAGTTTGTATCTACTCTCTTGCTTTTGGATTCTATATTTCCCATTTGTTTTTGATCCCTTTTCCTCTTTTTCTTTTTTTTTATTTTTAGTTAATATAGTCTTTTTCAGTATTCCATTTTATTTCCTTTGTTGGTTTAATTATCTATACTTCTTTGTTGTATAAATTTAAGTGGCTGCTCTCTAATTTGCAATATGGATTATTTTTATTAAATGTATTGGGGTGACACTGGTTAATAATATTATATAGGTTTCAAGTATACATTTCTATGATACATGATTAGTATGCAACATGGTTTCTTAACTTATCACAGTCTACCCAAAATTAGTATCATACCATTTCATATATAATGACTAAATCTTACAACAATATTATTTCAGTAACTCCCCTCTTCTCTTTTGTGCAACTACTTTCTCCAGTTTTCTCTATCCCAAGCGCCCATTGTCTCTCCCCGTTCTCTAGTTCCATCCTTCCCAGTCCCAGATGATCTATGGCAAGGCCGGGTTTTAGTCCCATCTTACAGACTTGAGAACATTTGTTAATGCTGGATGTCTCCATGAAGTAACTGAGAATTTACTTAAGAGTTAATCTGTTTAGAGAACAGTGTGAGCTCATGCAGCATTACCAGAACTCAGACTGATGGAGCTGGAAAGGACTGAATGAAACAGTCACACCAGAAGCACAGGGAACAGGAAAGGGAGTAAGAGTAGGCTAGTGAGGGGTGAGTGTGGGGAGCTGGGGCTGGGTCCTTCTAGGCCCGGGGTCACAGGGCCCTGTGGGCCTCCCTCTTAGGAAGCTTAGATTTTCTTCTCATTAGAGACTTTTAAACCCACTAACAGAAATTCAGAGACACGACATGATTGCTGTTCTAAAACATCACTATGACTACGCTGTGAAGAGTCTGGCTTGTCGGAGAGTAAAAATGGAAGCAGAGAGGTCAGCTAAGAGGCTGTTGCTCTTCTTCAAGAAGAGTTGATGGGAAAGACTGATTTCTCTGAACTTCCCTGAAAGCCTGTTTTAAAACTACATTGCTTTGAATCAGTGCATGTATTTAGTAAGGGAGCAGTCTCAGAAATGGCCTGTTTGCACCACAGCTGCAGAGCCAGCTGTCAGATGTAATAAACCGCATTTACCTGAAGAGCAAGTGGCTGGATGGAAGCAAAGATTAGCTACTTACAAGGGCTTATTCCCTCCTCCCTGTGACCCCTAGAGATGACTTGGTCATGGTTAAAGTGGATGAGGGAAAATATTATGGCCTCTATTGGTTGCCTTGGCAATAGCTCCTTCCAGCTTTTCTAAAACTGAGAAACTCCTCTTCCAAATTGGAAGAGTAACCCTTGAAGTGCACTGGGAAAGTCAAGTCACTGGGCAAGTTTAATAATTGTTTGGAGGAAAAGCCTGCATCTTTGAAGATTTGCTGACTTTTTTGAATGTAGAAGCAGGTAGCCCCAGGCATTTCCCTTTCAGGAACTGTTTTCAGGGGCCTCTCTCACAGGTAGAAGCTGAGGGGCTGAGGGACTTGAGGAGCCAGTGAGGCAGTCTGCCTACCCCAAGGATTAGAGGAAGTAGTAGTCTGACAGAAAGTGTCCTGCCATTCACCACTTCCAGCCTACTTCCTCAGTGTATCTATCAACACATCTGATCTGTTGGCCTGGACCTACTTGCTGTATCCCAAAGCAGAGAGCCACGGACAGAATGCTTCATACCTAACACCAGGAGTGGGCAGAGCTGGTACTTTGCTGCTTGTAGATTTAGGATATACTAAAACAGACCAGCACCAAGTACAAATAATTGAGAACCTACTGTTATGCAACAGTTACTGTGAAATGTACTGAGATCAAGTGGTTAACAAAATTATGTCTGCTCTCATGGAGCTTACATTCCAGGGCAGGGACTAGAAAGACAGTCCCCCAGGAATGAATGATCTTGCGTCAGCCGCTCTTCTCCATGCCCACTCCTCTCTGCAGATGGAGCCGCCACGCCAGGCTCTTCTCTGACTCATTTGGAGGTGGGGAGGGGGGTGTTAACTTGATCCTCATGTCCCCAAACACCGACGGACTGTTTTCTTGAGTAAACTGTTTGCCCACAACCAGAAAGCCTCTACCCACCTAATTTTCAGTCTCACTCTTCACTGTGTCTCCCTAATGGATTTAATCTCCATAATGTCAGTACTAGGGCAGCTTCCCTCCCCCAGCTTTCCAAGCCCTTTGGCCCACCTGGTTGCCATAGAGGCTAGTCCTGCATCTCCCACCTACATTTCATCAATGCAATCTCTCCATGGCTGGGATGAAGTATGCTTCCTGCTGGAGCCTACGTTAAGACAGTTCTAGCCCTTGAACACAGTTCATCCATACTAGGCCATCTACTACTTCCTTTCCGTTTCGGTTGTCAAAAAAATATTAACTTTTCTAGAATTTTCTTTCTTAACAACCTTTCTCTCTAAATGCCACTTGAACTTGTTGGCAGCAAGAAAACGGCACCAGGCTAACACTATGAAGTTAGACCTGTGGGGTCTGACTGGACCTCAGTTCAGCAACCTCAATACATAAGTTCTCGCTAGGGAAGAGTTCAAAGTCAAGAGTCACAAGAGAAAGTTTATTTAGAAAGTCACAGAGGTAGAAGAAGTGAGTGGTAGAAGAAATGGGCTCAGGAAATAAGTAACAGAGGCAAAAGACGGGGCCCTTGGAGCTTAGGAGAGAGGAAGGGAAAGGTAATGTGCCTGGGAGAAAGAGGAGGGGGAGGGGAAAGGCTTGGGAATGCTCCTGGGAGGGGAAGCACCTTGGTTATCCATCCTAAGGACTTTTAAGGGTGGGGACTTTAGGGGAGGTCCCAGGGCAAGATCTTAACAGAATCTTTATCAGCTTTCCAGCTGTCCTTTCAAGGTCGTGGTCTCTGCTGATTGGTTGGTGCCAGGGTTGGGGGTCATTAGTCAGCGCAGCTGGTCCTGAGGTCAGCCTTGGCATCACTTCTCTGGTTTTGCTGCTTTTCTGGGCCTGGAGCTGAAACACGACTCAGGCCTAGAAGTATTTGTTGTAGGCCAGAACCTCATTGTCCTGGAGGCTTAACGCTGAGGGCTTTTCTCTAACCCCCTTTTTTGTTCCCCATCTGAGGGTGTCTAACCTACGTGACTAGCCACATGTTAGGGGAGGAAAGGTCAGGGGAGGGTCCAAACCTCATGACCAGCAACATGAAGAGTCAGGAGGCCTAAACCACGTAACTGGCGATATGCTAGGGAAGAAAAGTTACCCTGGGAGGTGAGGTCCTCATTTGCGCAGTTTTCCTGTTGCTAGGCACCCGGGGCTTTCTGCCCTGGTGACCTTCTGTACCTGCCAGTGCCCTCGCTCTGCTCATGCCTGTCTGACTGCGGACCACAATCTGACAACCATCATCTCCCGGGCACTGGACCTCAAATCTGACTACACAACAGAATCGCCTGAGAAATACTATAAAAATGCTGAGGCTTTTACCCTACCTCACACTTGTTAACTCAGAATCAGCATTTTCTTTAAAGCTCCCCACTCAATGTGCAGCCAGGCTTGAGAACCACTTCCCAAGGAGACTGTAACATGGTTAAGATGAGGGCTGGCAGGATACTGGGCCAGGGACAATCCCTGGATTATAAAGGTGGGTAAGGACAGTCAATGGACCAAAAATCATCAGCAAAATCAAGCAGAGCCTGATTTTCCCAACAGGAAACATACACAGCTTTGTTCTGCTACCGATTTCTGTTTGGTAAAGTGTTTGCAGAAATCCAAGTCTGTGGAATCATTGAATTCTATACGTGGAAGTCCTAGCAGGAAACAGAGCTGGACTAGTATCCTCGTGGACCAAGAGGCTCTGAAAGTTGCACACAAGTTTTAGGGAGGAGGGAAAGGAAATCTCCTCATCCTTTCCCATGTCCCCCCAATGCCACCATCCTGGAGAGCAGCGGGTCGCCAGATGCCACAGTGGTTTCACCTCACTTTTGGACTTTAGAGGTGGTATGACCTCTGTGGTCATTGGCTTAGTCATTCTCGAAGCTGACTACACATTAAACAATTTAAAAGACCATAAAAGAGGAGCCCTGGCTGGTGTGGCTCAGTGGATTGAGAGCGGGCCTGCGAACCAAAGGGTCGCCAGTTCGATTCCTAGTCAGGGCACATGCCTGGGTTGTGGGCCAGGTCCCCAGTAGGGGGCACACTAGAGGCAACTACACATTGATATTTAAATAAAAATAAAAAACCAGAAAAGAGGAAATATAATCTCCAATTTTCACACCAGACCAACTGAAACAAAAACTCTAGAGTGAAGCCAAGTAACTATGTTTTAAAAAAAGTGGCCCAGGTGATACTAATGTGAGACCCCTCCTGTCCAACCCTCTCACTGGGTAAGAAAACCACAGCCCACTAAATTGGCAATAAAAGGCATTGAGCCAGTTATATGAGCCATTTTGGAAGAAATCAAATCAGATCTTCATCATGCACTATATACCAAAACGAATTCCAGAAACTTAAATGTTAAAAACCCAATCCTTAACAAAGAAATATTGAAAAAATGAATGTGAATATTAATCTGTTAAAAATTATAAAGAAATGTTCAATTACCTCAGTTAGGAAAAGAAATATAAATTCAAGCAACACTGATATGTCCTTTTCCATGTAACATATAAACAGAATTTTTATTTTTTATTTATTTATTTTTAAGATTTTATTTATTTATTTTGAGAGAGAGGGGAAGGGAGGGAGACAGAGAGGGAGAGAAACATCAATGTATGGTTGTTCCCCACATGGCCCTCACTGGGGACCCGGCCTGCAACCCAGGCATGTGCCCCAACAGGGAATCGAACTGGGACCCCTTGGTTCCCAGCTCGCACTCAATCCACTGAGCTACACCAGCCAGGGCTAAACAGAATTTTTAAAAGATGAATGTTGAATGGTGTGAGTAAGACAGATACACACTATATTTATCCTCTTTTGCAAATTGTCAGTTCATGTCCTCTAATATATTGCTGAGGGAAATATTCATTGTTAAGCTTTATGAGAAGCAATTTAAAAATAGCTATCAAAAACTTTGGAAATATCCTAGCACGAGAATATTCTATTAGGGTTCTACAGAGAAACACAATTGATAAAATGTGCATATATTTATCTATAGACAAACAGGTGGAGATATAGATAGATATAAAGATTTATTTTAAGAAATTGGCTCATGCAATTATGGAAACTGGCAAGTCCCAAATCTGCAGGGTGGTCTGGCAGGCTGGAGACCCAGAGAAGAGCCAGGGATTGCAGGTCAAGTCCAAAGACCTCAGCGGCAGAATTTTCTCATGCTGGGGGGAAGTCGGTTTTATTTTTTCTATTCAGGCTTTCAGATGATTAGATGGAGCCCATTACAGTATGAAGGGCAATCTGCTTTAATCAAAGTCCACCTTTACATTTTACTGAAATGTAAATCTCATGCAAAAATCTTCACAGAAATATACAGAAAAATGTTTGACCAAATATCTGGGCACTCTGTTCCAGCCAAATTGGTGTACAAAATTAACCATCACATATGTATTTTAGAATTAGGCCAACCAATATTTGAATCCCAATTTTGCCATTTAATAATTGTGTGATTTTCTGAGTCTTCTTTTATCTGTCAGATACAAATAATAATACAAGTCCTGGAGGATTATAAGAAGTAAATTGCATAATAAATATAAGTACACATTAAGTGCTTGATAAATGATAGCCATTTTTTTTCCTGGTAATCTCCAAGCCCAGCACAAATAGCAGCCATCTCAGATTGCTTTATAGCCCAGGCAGGGTGGCCCCAGGCAAAACACAGGTGGGGCTTACCTTGCCCTATACCACCTGGGAAACTGTACAGCCTGTGCACCCAGTGGACAGCTACAGACCATTTTGGAGCACCACCACCCTGACCCTGCTCAGCTGATCCTCCACAGAGTGCAGAGGTTGGTGGTAAGTGGTCACAGCCAGTCTTTGCAGCCACCTGGACTGGGTAAGTCACTCCTATTGATCTGCCAACAGCAATCAAGGCTCAACTACAAGAGGAGGGTGTACTCAGCCCACACGAAGGGCACCCCTTGAGTAGCCAGGTTGGGGGGTAGGGGAGGCTGTGCCACTGGACCCTACAGAATACCTACTACATTAGGCCATGTCACCAAGACAAGGAGTCAAAGCAGCTCTACCTAATACACAGAAACAAACACAGGGAGGCTGCCAAAATGAGGACACAAAGAAACATGGCCCAAATGAAAGAATAGATCAGGACTTCCAACCAAGATGGAGGCGTAGGTAGGCACACTATGCCTCCTTGCACAACCAAAAGAGGGAAAACAATAATTTAAAAACAAAAAACAACCAGATCTGACAGAAAATCAAACTGTATGGAAGTCCCACAACTAAGAACATAAAGAAGACACGTTCATCCAGACCAGTAAGCAGAGCAGAGCTGGGTGAAGAGCAGGCTTCGAGATGGCAATTTGTGGAGTGGTGGGGGCAACGGTGCAGCTGCTGGGAGAGGCCCGTGGCTGGCGCACTCGGCGCAACCCATGGCTGGCAGACCGGGACCCACCAGGGCCAAGACTGGTGGACTGGGCGGTCCCTCATACATGCGCAGATAAACCAGGAGGAAAAGCTGGGGAGCGGAGCAGACCTCACAACCCACCAATGCAGGGAAATAAAGCCTTAAATCACTGATTGAAAACACCTGTGGGAGTTGAGGCGGCGGCGGGAGGAACTCCCAGCATCACGGGACAGTTAATTGGAAAGACCCACAGGGACTTAGATCTGCACAGGCCTACCCACCAGGGAACCAGCACAGAGGGGCCCAATTTGCTTGTGGGTGTCGGGCAAGATGACTGGGAGCTGACAGAGCATGGAGCAAGCACCATTGTTCTCTCTCAGACCCCGCCCCCACAGGCAGCCTCACAACAGAACGACATGGGTTACCCCGCCCTGGTGAACACCTAAGGCTCCACCCCTTAAAGTAACAGGCGTGCAGAGAAAGGGGAGGATGGCCCAAATGAAGACCAGATCAAAACTCCAGAAAAAATACAACTAAGCCACAAAGAGATAGCCAACCTAGCAGATGCACAGTTCAAAACACTGGTAATCAGGATGCTCACAGGATTGGTTGAATTTGGTTGCAAATTAGAGGAAAATATGAAGAATACGCGAAGAGAAATGAGGGGAAATATACAGGGAACCGACAGTGAAGGGAAGGAAACCAAGACTCAAATCAATGGTTTGGACCAGAAGGAAGAAAAAAACATTCAACCAGAAAGGAATGAAGAAACAAGAATTCAAAAAAAAAATGAGGAGAGGCTTAGGAACCTCTGAGACATCTGTAAACAGCCCAACATCCAGGTCATAGGAGTGCCAGAAGGAGAAGAGGAAGACCAAGGGATTGAAAGCTTATTTGAACAAATAATGAAAGAGAATTTCCCCAATCTGGCAAAGGAAATAGACTTCCAAGAAGTCCAGGAAGCTCAGAGAGTCCCAAAGAAGTTGGACCCAAAGAGGAACACACCAAGACACATCATAATTATATTACTCAAGATTAAAAATAAGGAGAGAATCTTAGAAGCAGCAAGAGAAAAGGAGACAGTTACCTACAAAGGAATTCCCATATGACTGTCAGCTGATTTCTCAAAAGAGACCTTGCAGGCAAGAAGGGGCTGGAGAGAAGTATTCCAAGTCATGAAAGGCAAGGACCTACATCCAAGAATACTCTATCCAGCAAAGCTATCATTTAGAATGGAAGGACTTCTCAGATAAGGTCAAGTTCAAGGAGTTCATCATCACCCAGCCTTTATTATATGAAATGTTAAAGGGATTTATATAAGGCATGGAGGGATATCAACAGGGTAGTGGTAGGGGGAGATAGGGGAAAAGGTGCAGAGAATAAGTAGCATAAATGGTAGGTAGAAAACAGACAGGGGGAGGTTAAGAATAGTATAGGAAATGTAGAAGACAAAGAACTTATGTGTATGACCTATGGACAAAAAATAAAGGGCGGGGAATGGGGGGTGGAGGTGGAGGGGAAGAAAGGGGAGAAAATGGGACAACTGTAATAGCATAATCAATAAAATATATTTTAAAAAACCTTTAAAAATGGTATTTATTGTTATACTATTCATAATACTGAAAAACAGGAAATAACCTAAATGTCCAACCATAGAAGAATGGCTAAAGAAACTACAATAGGAGAGAATATTAAGCAACAATTACAACACATGATGCAAAGTATCTCAACACTGTAGACACTACTCATTTTATATGAAGTAATAAAAGCAGGAAACAAAAATCATATACATTGGAGTGCTCAACTATGTAAAAAAGGACAATGAAATATTAAATAAAATACACCAAAATATTGTTTTGTCATTTCTTTTTCTGTATTTTCCAAATCAACAATGAGCTTTCATATTTTAGTAATTAGACTAAATTAAAATAACTTTATTTAAAAACGTGCAGCTTCAGCTTGCCCTCAGTGCTGACCTCTCTTGGGCATGATGTCAAACTGGTGCCTGGGAACATGCTCTCCCCAGTCTGGCCTGCTCACTCCAGCTGGGCCTGTGCTATCTCCATGGGCAGACGTGCTAGGTGCATCCAAGCCTGGCTGCCAGTGTTCTTTGGGCAGTTCACAACCAGGCTTCCCCATAGAAATGCTCCAAATATGTATTCATCAGTTGGCTCCCTCTCAGAGTGAGGCCACATTTCCTACCCTGCAGCCTATATAATAGTAGCTCTATTTTCTTGATTTCTTGAGCAAAAGGCATTAGGCTGTCTCCAGTTTCCTAGCCTTGGAGGTTCAGTTAGCAGACAGAAGTTAGATAAGCCGAGTCCCTAACAGAACACGTGTCTACCAGGCCTATGTGCTAGGGTCTAATTTGGACTAAGAAAGACATTCAGCAAAAATTATCAGTCCCTCCAGATGACAAAAGGTGGCTGACCAGGGATCCAGGGTCCAACAACTGACATAACTCCTTGCATTGCCTCATCTAGAGAGCTGCATGTGATTAGGAAAACAAAGTACTCAACCCAGAAGTTCACAGAGTAAGAGAAGAAAAGGAAAGGAGAAAAGAGGAACCTGTCTTCTCTGTGCAACTAAATATGCATAACAAAAGCATAAATTAGGATCAAAATTTTACCAGTGGGACAAAAGTTGAATTTCTGCTTGAGATGGAAGAGCAGGAAGTGATTTGTGCAGCTTATTAATAATTTAATCATGACCTCTGGAATTACCACCATGAATAAGCAATAACCTTTGCCACAGGTACAGGCCTCGAGCCAAAGAGAAACCCGTGAGTAGCCAGCATGGCATGACTGGGCCTCCACCTTGGGGCTCCACATGAGATGGCATCAGAGTGACTTTCAGCAGTAGGCTGGCTGGACATGCCCACCTGAAGGTGGGGCAGCCAATGCTTCTGGCTGCAGGGATAACAGCAAAGGAAACATTTCCTTGGCATTTCCCATCTTTCCTACAGTTTCTTCTTCAACTTTCATATGTATCTTCTTTTATCCTTCCCCCTCCCTTTCTAACGTATTTCTCCACCCTAGGTTTCACTGACCTCTTTCCTGCTAAGGCCGTGGCTAGATAAGAGATTAATTAACAAAAGTATATAGTGTGCAGCCCCAACCCTGCAGAGGTATTCACTATTAACTAAAGGATCCTTTTTAAACATTTTTCCGTTATGAAAGATGAAAGACAACACCATGAATACTTCTGTATAATCCCTTTCATTCTTTACTCTGTGCATAATTTTCATTTGGTCTTTCGCATGTAGCTGAGCTGACACTGTGTGAGTGATTATAAAGTCTGCTTTATTTTTATTTACCAAGCATTTTCCCCAAATTATTATAGATTCATGAGAAGAAGGATAATTTTTTTTAAGATTTTATTTATTTATTTTCAGAGAGAGGAGAAGGGAGGGAGAAAGAGCAATGTATGGTTGCCTCTCACATGGCCCTCGCTGGGGACCTGGCCTGCAACCCAGGCATGTGCCCCAACTGGGAATCGAACCGGGACCCTCTGGTTCCCAGCCCGCGCTCAATCCACTGAGCTACACCAGCTGGGCAGAAGGATAATTTTTAAGGTACATATATATATTATACTGAGAAGATGAATCATAACTTATTAACTCCTTCTCTATTGTCATACAATAGCCCCCCTTATCCACCATTTTAATTACCAGCAGTCAACCATGATCCAAAAATATTAAATGGAAAATTCCAGAGATAAACAATTCCTAAGTTTTAAATTGTGCGCCATTCTGAGTGGCATGATGAAATCTCTCAAGTCGTGCTCCTTCCCACCCAGAACGTGAATCATCCCTTTGCCAGTGTCTCCACACTGTAGACGCTCCCCACCTGTGAGTCACTGAGTCGCTGCCTTCGTTATCAGAGGGACTGTAGTGGTATCACAGTGCTTGTGTTCAAGTCACCCTTATTTTACTTAATAATGACCCCAAAGCACAAGAGTAATGATGCTTGCAATTCAGATATGCCAAAAGAAGTCATAAAATGCTTCCTTTAAGAAAAAGGTAAGTACAATACAATAAGATATTTTGAGAGAGACCACATAACTCTTATTACAGGATTATGTAATAATTGTCTATTTTTAGTTATTGTTGTTAATCTCTTAATTGAGCCTAATTTATAAATTAACCTTTTTAATAGATATGTACATACAGGAAAAAAACAGTATGTATAGGATTCAGTACTACCTGTGGTTTCAGGAATCTACTGGGGGTCTTTTAATATATCCCCCTTGGACAAGGGGGAACTACTGTAATTCCTCTTAAGGAAGGAATTGTCTGAACTCATAAAAATGCTGTTAGGTCCTAGGAGTAATAACAACTAACATGTATTGAAGACTGACTACATGCCAAAGATTATTCTAAGTATTCTGTATTTATTAACTCATTTGGCCCTCACAGCAAATCTTAATAGAAGAGTACATATTATTGATTTCATCGCCATTTTGTAGGTAATGAAACTTGGTTATAGAGGTCATGAGTACCTTGCTGAAGCTCCTGGCTAGAAAGTAGGAGAGCAGAGCTTGTGAATCCATGCACTTGGGTCCAGAACTTGGATTGTGAACCACCACAGGATGGATGGTAAGACCAAGGCCTGAGGTCTGAGCCAGACTCACAGTTCAGAGTTCAGGGATGAGGGCAGAACTGGCAGCAGGAGACAAGGAAAGAAATGTGTTGTTGAAGCAAGCGAAGGCAGATGAGGAAAAAGCATGGGGAGAAGAAAAGAGGCAAGGAATGATGTGGGAGAGGCCAAGAGAAGAACTTCCTGTGGTGGGGAAGCTTAAAATACAACTTTGGAGAACAGGAATGCCCACAATGAGTGGATTTTTAACAGCAGCTTTATTTAAGTATGATTGACAAACCATGCATATTTAAAGTACACTATTTGATAAGTTGAAACCATCAACACAATCAGGATAGCACACAATTCCATCACCCCAAAGCGTCTTCGTGCACTTCATATCCCCCAAACCCCTGCCCACCCAGGCAACCACTGATCTTCTTTCTGTCACTATAGGTTAGTTTGCATTTTCTAGAATTTCATATAAATGAAATTATACAGTATGTATTCTTTTTCTGTCTGGTGTTTTCATTCAGTATAATTATTTTGAGATTTAGTCATGATTTAGTGTGTATCAATAGTTTATTTCTTCTCATTTCTAAGAAGAATTCCATTGTATTGCTATATCAAAGTTTATTCATCCAGTCACCTGTTGATGGACATTTGGGTTGCTTCCAGTTTGTGACTATTACAAATAAACCTGCTCTGAACAGTCCTGTTTTTCTTTGTATGGGGGAAAAAATGCTTTCATTCCAGTAGGAGTGGAATGGCTGTGTCATATTTTAGGATTATGTTTAACTTTTTAAGAAATTATTTTCGCCCTGGCTGGTATAGCTCAGTGGATTGAGCACGGGCTGGGGACCAAAGGGTTCTGGTTCAATTCCCATTCAGGGCACATGCCTGGGTTGCAGGCCGGGTTCCCAGTGAGGGCCATGTGAGAGGCAACTACACATTGCTGTTTCTCTCCCTCTCTTTCTCCCTCCCTTCCCCTCTCTCTAAAAATAAATAAATAAAATCTTTAAAAAAAAAATTATTTTCTGGCCCTGGCAGGGCAGCTCAGTTGGTTTGAGCATTCATTGTCCTTGATATAACAAGGCTGCAGGTTCAATCCTCGGTCAGCGCACATACAAGAATTAACCAATGAGCCCTGGCTGGTGTGGCTCAGTGGACTGAGCTCCAGCCAGGGCTCATTGGTTTGATTCCCAGTCAGGGCACCTGCCTGGGTTGTGGGCTAGGTCTCCAGTGGGGTATACGTGAGAGGCAACCACACATTGATGTTTCTCTCCCTCTCTTTCTCTCCCTTTCCCTTCTAAAAATAAACAAATAAAATCTTTAAAAAACAAGAACCAACCAATGAATGCATTAAAAAGTGGAACAACAAATTTGTTTCTCTTTCTCTCTCAAATCAATGAACAAAAAAATAAATTTAAAAAAAGAAATTATCTTCTAAAATGTTGTACTAGATGTATGAGACTTCCCATTCTTCCGCATCCTTGCTAACACTTGTATCATCAGTCTTTTTAATTTTTAACATTCTAAAGATGTGTAGTAGTACTTCATGGTGACTTTAACTGGCATTCCTCTAATAACAAGTTATGTTGACCATCTTTTCATGTGCTTACCCTTCAAGCATGTGTCTTCCTTGATGAAGTGTTCATTAAAATCTTTTTACTTTTCTTCAGTTGTTCAATTGAGCTTAGAGTTATTTATATATTTGCACATAAGTCCTTTATCAGATATGTCCTATGCAAATATTTTCTTCCGTTTTAATTTTGATGAAGTCCAATTTATCACTTTTTCCTCTAACATGGACCAGGCTTTGGTGTCATAACTGAAAAATTCTTTGCCTAACTCAAGGTCACAAAGATACTATCTTACCTTTTCTTCTAGAAGTTTTACACTTCTAGGTTTTACATCTTAACCCATTTGGGGTTAATTTTTGCACATGGAACAAGTATGAATCACAGATCATATGTTTGCATATGAATTCCAATCATTCCAGCACCATCTGTTGAAAAACTGTCTTTCTTCCACTGAGCTGCCTTTGTTCTTTTGTCACAATCAGTTGACTGTATATATGTACTTAGGCACTCTCTACGCTGTTTCTATCTGTATTTAACTATCTTTAATCATCTAAGAATGTCTTGATTAATGTGGATTTATAATTCATATCGAACTGAGGTAGTGTAAGTCTTCAAACTTTGTGCTTATTCTTCAAATTGTCCTGCCTGTCCTAGGTCCTTTGTATTTCCATATGTATGTTAGAATAGCCTTGTCAATTTCTTAAAAAAAAAAAAAGGCTCCTGAAATTTTGATTGGCAGTATGTTGAATACATAAATCAGTTTAGGGAGAATGGGCATTTTAACAATATTGAATCTCCCAATCCACAGAATTGGTATATATCTCTCCACAAACTGGACTTTTGAAATATTATCTGGTGTGTTCTGACCTCAGCAAATTCATAGTTACAAATATAGAGTCATAAATATTTTATGATGTGTGTGTGTTTGGAAACTGATGAAACTTGTCGTGTTTTGATGAACACGATGAGGCCAAAGCAACATGTGTGGAGCCCAGCGCATAGGGCCATGGGACAGACCCTAAAAATTGGTAGCAATTTGACAGTGGACCTCCACAGGCAGTAAAGTTGATGCTACTATGTTATGTTAATATGTTATAGAAAGATACTACCTAAATCTCAGGGCCAAAAGTACTCATGGTGACATCTAGTGACAGACTGAAAACCTTTTCCAGGAGAAAGCAAGCCCCTCACCACGCCACCTTTGCTGTGGCCACTTCCTTCCAGAGAGATTAAAGGAAAAGCCAAGCCGTGGCACTTTAGAAAATCTTGTCACCTCTACTCCACATGATGGAACTTCTTGGAAACGAGAAATAAACCTTTTTGTAGTAAGTCACTGAGGCGTAAGGTTTTGTCTGTTAGGGCAGCTACTGTTAATTACGTGAATGAATGTGGTCAAACTTACTAATACAATTGAGAAGTTCTCTAGGCACAACACCACATCAGGATGAGTAGAGCGTTCAGTCATCGAGTGTAGTTAACTGAAATGGAGAGGGCCGCTAGGGCCACCTTTTTGTGTTAGGTTTTTCTGAACTAGCACTGAAACAGTTTTAGAGCCAAAAGAGTTCACTTACCTGGCGCTGGCAGAGCCAAATGTCAGACACCAAGAACTGCAGTGGAGAAAGACTGGCTACTTTATTATGAATGGTGCCACCCAGGAGAACAGGAAGCTAATGCCCAAAAGCCTGAACACCCCAAAGGCACGTATGTTACAGCTTATATAGGGTAACATCACAAGATTACAGATTACGTAGGGCAATATCACAAGACACCATGATTAAGGGTTTGGAGTCATGCTGGGAGCTGATTGGTGAGAGGTGAGGTAAGGGGAGTGAATCATTTCTTAAGGTCTTAAGGACAGCTCTGAGGTCTTTTCAGGGTCCTTCTGGCCTGCCTCATGAGACAATAACCAGGAAGTAATTCCACCTTAGGGCTCAGGAGCTAAACCATAGATTAGGTCAAGATGTTATCTTTTGCCTGCCAGAATCCAGACCTCGTGACCATTAGTCTGGTCCAAGCTACTGTCTTCTGCTGCCTTAGATGTTGCTGATTATCATGGGGAACAGCTAGGTCTCCCCCACGAGATATATATATGTATACACACACACACACACCCCTAATATATATTAGGGGTATATACATACACGCAAATATATATTAAGGGTATATATGTGTGTGTATATATAAATATGTATTATGGGAACTCAAGAGTTAAAGATTTCGCTTCAGCAGGCTTAAGCGATTGATGCTGTGGAAAGCGGTTATAACTGCAGGAGGTCGTCGGCAAGCGATGGAGACGGTGTCCACACCACTGCGTTCCAGGGAGGAAAGTCCATTGACTCAGATAAAGCACTGTTTATCGGCGGATAGAAAAATACTAGGAAAATTGCCACAGGACTGCAACTCTAATCTGATTAACCTTTTCCCAAACATCTTACTTAGCCTTTCCTTTTCCCTATAAAAAAGGTCAGCTTGAGATCAGATGTCAAGACGGTTTTTGAGAGTACATAACCTGCCATCTTCTCAGATCGCTGGCGTCTGGATGAAGCGCCATAGTCAACCCTCTGCTCACTGGTTCTGGCACTGACAGGCAGCCCAGACGTTGACTTTTCCAGTCTCATTATGTATATATAATGAAAGGGGAGGGATGACTTCAAGAATTAGGGTTTAAAACTAAATTTAATCAAAGTCACAAAGACCATCAGTTTCAAAACTGAGCTCACACACACAACTCACAGAACTGTGAAGAGGCAGTGGGAGCAGACTTGCTGTAAATACATACATTAATGGCATCCGGAAACAGACATTTCAATAACCTATCTGAATGAGAAATTTATCGCCTACTCGTTTAAGGTGCTTTGAATTGCAGGCATAGAGGAGTAGAAACCTCTGCCAGCCCTTAGGCGGAGCCCAGGTAAGCAGGCTTTCCTTCCAGAGACACAATGGTTTCCCATTGAAGCCAAGGACTGACATCAAGTCTTTTCTGTAACAAAGAGAAAGCAGTGTGGTACTTGCCTGTTCACCACTGACAATCTCCAGCTCATCATCAAGGAGGAAAGAGAAGCCTTCCCACAGGCAGAAAGACCAGAGGTGGCTTTTATCTGGTGCAATGGTTATATGATACTGCCTCCCTTAGAAACTATATTGCAGTAGGAATCTTGGCAGCATCACTGAAAATAAGTTAATAAAAAAAAACTCTGGCTCCAAGCTTACCTCACATTTGTCCTATAGCCATCAAAAAGAACACATTAGGAGATTCCACCGGGGTTAGAATCTTGTTCAAGAGGAACTGATAGTAATCTACAGAGAGAATGCAGAAGTTGAGGCTTGACCATGTTTCCTTTTATACAAGGATTGATCTTTGTTTCAGAGCAGGGGTGAACCAATCTATTTATAGCTAATTGCTCCAGTAGCAACATGAGCTATGAGAAGAAAGAAAGGAACTTTTAAACAACATTCTGTCTCAGAATGGCAAAGACACCCATGTCTGTGAGAAGGAAAAATATTCAGGACAATTTTCTGCTTACCAAAGGGCTCAGGTATTTTATAATTCTTTTAGATTTGGGATGTGAAGAACCTTTGACAAGTTAGCCAAAATGATAACCTGATGTAACAGGACCAAGTGACAATTCAGTCAAAATATTTTGGGTTTTTTTTTTTTTTTTTTCGGTTTGTTTTGCCAGTCTGCCTGTACAGCATCTTGAAAGCTCATTGTTGTTACTTAAAGGAAACAAATTCTAAAGAGGTCTCAGTGGACTCAGAACAGTCCCCAGAAGAGATCCTGGTTTCTTCTAAGCGGGTGTGGCAGTGAGCCGTGTGGACAGTTTTAGGTGTGGGGGGCAGGTTTATACAAGATGGTTCTGGCTTGACTGTGACCTGGAACGGTCACCCCAGGGATTCTCGTCCAGTTTATCTGCACAAGGCCAAGGCAAGAGATAGTATCCTGTTACACTCCCTGTCTGTCCCAGGCCTTCGCACTTGGCCTGCAGGGTGCTTAGCCTCTTTCTTTTTCTAACTCCAGCGCCCCCTGCAGCATGAACGGTATCAGCTCATCAGGAGGCTGAGAAGAGGGGTTCAGAAGTTCAAAGACAAGGATGACAACAACAGACAAGGTATTCGACCATGCTTCCTGTCCAGAACCAAGATTGTTTACTTAGATTAGAATAAATCCAGATGCGGTGAAGCCACCAAAGTGCTATAAAATATGTAGACAGGTGAATTGAAATTCTATTTGGTGTTTGCTTGGAAGTACCCAGGTGTGGGTGGAAGGTAGGGAGATGGGAGTGGGGATTATAGATAGAACAGTGATCACTACGAGTTGATACTTGTTGAAATTGGGGGATGGCTATGGGAGAGTAATATTCTTCTCATAGAATGAGTGTGTGGTTCACACAAGCTAATGAGTTCAAAGTACTCAGCCTCCAGTAAGTTCTCAATAAATAGTAGCTTTTTTCCCCACTTTACACTTGAAACTCAGAGAAATAATTTGCCTGAAGCAGTAGAGCTACATCTCGAAACTATACCCATCTTATTTCAAAGCCTGTGCTCTTAGCCACTCTCCTATTTAATATATACTGTGTCCAATGCTGAGCACTACAACTAATTACTAGGTGCCACCACTGTATTGAAGCACCTTGTATGAATTACCATACTTATACAACAGCCTTATGATGATGGACTATTAATATAGACATTTTATAAATGAGGAGACTGAAAGCATAAGATATTTGAGCATTCTGCCCCAGAAAAAGGTCAGTAGGATAGAACCAGACATGGGGCCCTGGCACTCTGACTTGAGACCACAGACCACAGGGCAGTGAGTCAGTGCTCACCCTGGGCTAGGTTGTGTGCAGAGCTACAAGGGGAGGGCGGATAGTGGAAATGGCCCTGGTGACCCCTGGGCTGTCTTTGGAAACTACCAACAAAAACTGAGTTGTTTAGAAACAATCAGCACTTATTCCTTCTCAATACTTTTTCATCCTCTTCGCTACGGCAGCCCGGCCGGCATCCTCCTCCCTGCATATCTCTTTCCTCTCTCCTTTTTCAGTTTCCATGGTTCTCCCGAACTTGGATCCTCTTTTACTTTCAAAATTGTGGTTGCTTAATCCTCCCTCCACTAAGAGCCCTGAGGGGACCCAAGCCTGGTTATAAAGTCAAATTTCTCAATGATTCATTCAGCTAATGTTCAAGTGACTGACAGTGAATGAGGTGCTAGAGGTTGGAGAGATGAAGGACCCAGCTCTCAAGCTCACAGTCCAGTGTTTTGCAGACAGCAGTTAATCACCAGTTACATAGAACCTATCATATGCCAGGTCCTCTTGCAGACTTTGGCATGAAGCATACATGAATGTAAAACACACAAGGTCCCCTGCATTCAAACTGAGGAGTATAAAGTAGAGGTGAAATAAAGAAACCAATAACTGTAATAAATTTGGGTAGGTGCTATCTCTGTGTTAGAAACAAGAGCAGACCACTCTGCAAACACAAGAAAATGACACCTGAATTAAATCTTAAAGCACTGGGAGCCTGGTAAGGAGACTGTGCAGCCACGGGGTAGTTTGTGGAGCCACAAGCAAAGGCCTGGAGTTGTGCACCCAGTGGGATACATATAGATGTCATGTTTGGGCCAAAAGTGTGAGTAAGAGAAGGTAAGATTAGAAAGAAGCAGAAACTTCTGGCCAAGATGCAGGCATAGGTGGATACACTGTGCCTCCTCGCACAACCAAAGGACAACAATAAATTAAAAAACAAAAAATAACCAGGACTGCCAGAAAATCAAACTGTATGGAAGTCCGACAACCAAGGAGTTAAAGAAGAAACACTCATCCATACCGGTAGGAGGGGTGGACATGGGCAGCCGGGGTGGAGAGGACATGAGGCAAGGCAGTGACTAGAACACAGGGCAGGTGAGGTGGCAGCTGGCAGAGCAGGTGATCCCACATTCGCATGTGGATAAACCAGGAGGAACAACTGGGGGGCAAGACAGACCACACAACCCAGGGTTCCAGTGTGGGGAAATAAAGCCTCAAAACCTCTGGCCTTAAAAACTTGCAGGGGTTGTGGCAGCGGGAGAAACTCCCAGCTTCACAGGAAAGTTTGTTGCAGAGACCCACAGGGTCCTAGAATGTACACAAAACCACCCACCTGGGAATCAGCACCAGAAGGGTCCAATTTGCTTGTGGGTGGCAGGGGAAGTGACTGAAAGACTGCCGAGAACTGACCAAGCAGCACTGTTCCCTCTGTGGCCCCTCCCTCACATACAGTGCCACAATGCAGCAAAGAGAGTTACCCTGCCCTGGCAAATACCTAAGGCTCCACCCCTTACTATCTAATAGGCACACTGAGACCAAAAAAAAAAAAAAAATATATATATATATATATGGCCCAAATGAAAGAACATATCAAAGCTCCAAAAATAGAACTAAGCAACGAAGTGATAGCCAACCTATCAGATGCAGAGTTCAAAACACTGGTAATTGGCATGCTCAGAGAAATGGTTGAGTATGATCACAAAATAGAGGAAGAAGTGAAGGCTATGCAAAGTGAAATAAAGGAAAATGTACAGGGAACCAACAGTGAAAGGAAGGAAACTGGGACTCAAATCAACAATTTGGAGAAGGAAGAAATAAACATTCAACCAGAACAGAATGAAGAAAGAAGAATTCAAAACAGGACTTCTGGCAAGATGGTGGCATAGGTGAACGCACTGTGCCTCCTTGCACAGCCAAACAAGGAAAAAACCAGAAATTTACCTAAACAAAAACAGCCAGATCTGACAGAAAATCAAATTGAGAGGAAGTCTGACAACCAAGGATTTAAAGAAGATACATTCATCCAGTCTGGTGAGCCGGGAGGAGCAGGGCGGAGGGAGAGCACTCGGCGACTCTGCAGCGAGCTGGTGAGCAGACGGCAGGACCGCGGTTAGAGGGGCAGTTCCCGTAGGGCTGCAGCACACCAAGATGGGGGTGCTTGACCAAAGCACAGCCAGCACCCGGCTCATCTAGACCCAGCGGGGCCGAGACTGGTGGACCCGGCAGGTCCGCATTTGCGTGCAGACAAACCAGGAGAGAAAGCAGAGCGCAACCCATCAGCGCAGACTGAGAGCACCTGTGGGGGTGGAGTCGGTGGTGGGAGGAACTCCCAACCTCATAGGAGAGTTCGTTGGGGAGACCCACGGGGGATTGGAGCTGTGCAGCCCGTCCACCGACCCCGGAGCGACCCCCGGAGCCAGTGCTGAGGGGCTCGAATTGCTTGCAGGAGACGGTGTGGGTGCAGAGAGCGGAGCAGGTGCCATTGTGCTCTCAGGTCCCGCCCCCACAGGCTATGTCACAGCACAACTACCGTGACTTTCCCTGCCCATGTGAACCCCAAGGCTCCACCCTCCTTATAGTAACAGGCGCACCGAGGGAAAAAAAATGGCCCAAAGAAAGGAACAGATCAAAGCTCCAGAACTAACTGACCAAGAGTTAGACAACCTATCAGATGCAAAGTTTAAAACCCTAGTAATCAGGATGCTCACAGA
>PVJI01005869.1:39918-92104 GCA_004026765.1 Micronycteris hirsuta
GTCCCAACATACGGATCATAGGGCTGCCAGAAGGAGAAGAAGAAATCCAAGGAATTGAAAACTTATTTGAACACATAATGATGGAGAATTTCCCGAAGCTGGTGAAGGAAATAGACTTTCGGGAAGTCCAGGAAGCTCAGAGAGTCCCAAAGAACTTGGACCCAAAGAGGAACACACCAAGATACATCATAATTACATTACCCAAGATCAAAGATAAGGAAAGGATCCTAGAAGCAGCAAGAGAAAAGGAGACAGTTACCTACAAAGGAATTCCCATAAGACTGTCAGCTGATTTCTCAAAAGAGACCTTACAGGCAAAAAGGGGCTGGAGAGAAGTATTCCAAGTCATGAAAGGCAAGGACCTACATCCAAGAATACTCTTTCCAGCAAAGCTATCATTTAGAATGGAAGGGCAGATAAAGTGCTTCTCAGATAAGGTCAAGTTCAAGGAGTTCATCATCACCGAGCCTTTATTGTATGAAATGTTAAAGGGATTTATATAAGATATGGAGGGATATCAACAGGGGAGTGGTAAGGGGAGGGGGGTAGGGAGCAGAGAATAAGTAGTATAAATGGTAGGTAGAAAACAGAAAGGGGTAGGTTAAGAATAGTATAGGAAGTGCAGAAGCAGAAGGACTTATATGTATGACCTATGGACAAAACTAAAGGGTAGGGAAAGGGGGGTTAAGGGGGTGGGGGGCAAGAAGGGGGGGAAGAGTGGGACAACTGTAACAGCATAATCAATAAAAATATAGTTAAAAAAAAAGAATTCAAAACGAGGAGGAGAGGCTGAGGAATCTCTGGGACATCTTTAAATGTTCCAATATCTGAATCATAGGGGTGCCAGGAGAAGAGGAAGAGCAAGAAATTGAAAACTTATTTGTAAAAATAATACAGGGGAACTTCCCTAATCTAGCAAAGGAAACAGACTTTCAGAAGTCCAGGAAGTTCAGAGAGTCCCAAAGAAGTTGGACCCAAGGAAGCACACACCAAGGCACATCATAATTACATTGCCCAAGATTAAAGACAAGGAGAGAATCTTAAAAGCAGCAAGAGGAAAGGGACAGTTACCTACAAAGGAATTTCCCTAAGACTATCAGCTGATTTTTCAAAGAAATTTTGCAGGCAAGAAGGGGCTGGAAAGAAGCATTCAAAGTCATGAAAGGCAAGGACCTACATCCAAGATTCCTCTATCCAGTAAAACTATATCATGTAGAATGGAAGGACAGAAAAAGTGCTTCCCAGATAATGTCAAGTTAAAGGAGTTCACCATCACCAAGTCCTTATTATATGAAATATTAAAGGGACTTACCTAAGAGAAAGATGATCAAAATTATGAACAGTAAAATGACAGCAAACTCACAACTATCAACAACTGAACCTCAAAAAAAAAAACTACGCAAACAACTAGTACAAGAACAGAATCATAAAAATGGAGATCACATGGAAGATTATCAGTGGGGAGTGGGAGGGAGGAGAAAGCATGAAAAGGTACAGGGAATAAGAAGCATAAATAGTAGGTACAAAATAGACAGGGGGAGGTTAAGAATAGTATAGGAAATGGAGAAGCCAAAGAACTTATATGTATGACCCATGGACATGAACTAAGCAGGCGGGGGATGCTGGTGGGAGGAATAAAGGGGAGAAAAAAATAGGACAACTATAATCACATAATCAATAAAATATACTTTAAAATAAAGAAAGAAGCAGAGTCACAGGAAGCCTGTCTGCCGCCCTAAGGGTCCTGGACTCTACCCTGTGTGTTCCCAAGGTCTGTGTGTTTACTAAACTTGCCTACTAAGAATCACCCAGGGTGCTTGAGAAAGCTGCTTCCCAAGTCCTACACCAGGCCTGCTGCATCAGTCTTCAGGAGACAGGCTTTGAATGACTAATTTTAACAAGCCATGAGGTATTTTTCATGATCAGGCAAGTCTGGAAACAGCCTGGAGATGATGCCAGGCAATGGGAGCTACTTCTTGACCAGTTCTTATCTGAACACAAGTATCCTCATCCCCCTCCTTGCAGAGCTGAGTCCTTGAACCTCCACAAAACATCTGAATAGTCAGTAGGGGTTGGTACACTGACCTGTCCTTGGGACTTCTGGACTCAGGAACAAATAAGACAGTGTGTGACCTTTGCCACGAGAAGCATTGCTGCCAATCTGCTTATGTCCACTAGTGGAGATCAAACAGCGGACATGAAAGAAATGGGGTATATTCTGCTTTCCCTTTCCACCATTTCTTTTTCTCTTTTTATCCTTACCTGAGGACCACTTTTTTCATTGCTTTTAGAGAGGGAGAGAGAGAAAAATCAATGCGAGAGAGAAGCATCAATTAGTTGCCTCCTGTACACACCCAGACCAGGGATCAAACTGGCAACCTAGGTATGTGCCCTGACTGGGAATCAAACCTGCAACCCTTCAGTTATTGGATGATGCTCCAATCAACTAAGCCACACTGGCCAGGGCTTTTTTTTTTCCTTTTTATGAGGTTATAAGAGCTTATGTTTGCAACATGCACTACGAAGGAAGAGATGAACTGAACACTGCACTGATGAAAGAAGTAGAAGGAACAGAGAATCCTGGAACAGGGGTTAGGGCAGGGAATAGAAATTTTTATGGGTCAGAAAATTATGTTTGTACCTATTTGGAGAACTGCACTAGAACGTGCCTTGATGAGGAAGCAAATAACGTCTCTTCCTCTAACACTCTCAGGAGTGCTGGCCAAAGCGTCCTCAGAGAGCGAGTGCTGAGTGACTAGACAATACAGATTCTTTACCTGCTCCATGTCAGTGGGCTAGGGATTAGGTTTCAAAACACCACGTTAGCGTTGCTAAAGCTTCCCATGATGGAAAAATTCTCTCAAAGTTCAGTGTCTTGGTTTCAAACTATTCAGAAAGGATTAGTGAGAAATTCTATTGCAATTGATGGTTGGTACAAAGAAAAGGTGGGGGGAGGAGAAAGCAGAGAAAAGAGAGAGACAGTGCCAAAAAATGAAAACTCATTTTAGCTCTTCTATTAAAGCCAGGTGTATTTTAGGCCCTGTTCCTAGGCAACTGCATAACGGTAATATTCTTGAATCCTTTTTTTAAAGACCCACAACTGTCAGAGTCAGTAAAGGTCAGAAGATAATTATAAAGTAATAAGGGTAACAGGCAAGAGGCAGCATCACTCCAGCATTTCTGGGAGGCAGTGACATTTTGTCTTTTGCATCCATTTTCTGAAACCCGGAGATCTTCCTCTGGGCACTTAGCCATGGCCCTTCAGCAAAACCACTGACACAAACTTGTGACATTGCCATTTAACCTGACCAATCTATTGTCACACTGCTCAGATACTCCGTTGGAGACTAATGATGCTCCCCAGTGTGCACAACCCTGACTGGATGTCAGAGGGGTAGCATGACAGAGATCTAGGACAATGAAGAACCAATAAAGAGCTTTCTCAATGGACATTGCCGTAGAGAGCAGTCCGATAGGCTCAACACATAGATAAGGAAACTGAACCAAAGAGAGCAGTGGAGAGAAGAGGGCGGGACTGAAACCTAGGAAGTTCATGAATGTGCCCCGTTTAGGCTCTTTAAAGGTGGAGGTGTTCTATCCAGTGTTGACTTTGTTATCGTGTGTAGGACCTTGAGACAAAGAAAACATTATGTTCCTCAAGTACTTTGCTAGGCCCTTTTTTATCATTTGATTTCCACAATAACTGTATAGGGTTTATAGGCATCATTCCTATTTTACAGAGGACGAAGTCAGGGCTTAGAGAGGTTGTCTTCTGGCTCCTTCACTTACTGCACATTTGACCTTGGAAAATGTTGTGATGTTGTGTAGTCCTTCCCTGCAAAATAACATCACACACCTTGCAGAGTACTTTACAAGATTAAATGAGGTAGTTCACGTGAACACCTAGCTCAGAAAGCTGTGCATATGATAAGTTGGACCACTACACTGCTTTTCTTAAAAACCTCCAGAGGCCTCCATCCCACAAGAGTAAAGCCAAGTCCTTGCTGAGGCCTACAGGGCCTGCACCACCTGGAAATTTCCCTTCTCCACTCGTTGACTTTTCTGAGTACCCTCCCAGCGCCCCCTGGCTTCCGCTGCTCCCTAGGCCCTGTCTACCCTGGAACACTTTCCACCACAGAGGCTACCCCTCTGAAAACCGCACCTCCTCACTGTCTGCCGCTCAGCACCAACATCCCTCCCCTCTGCTTTACTGCTCCCAAAACAGTTAGCAGCACTTAAAACACCCCATGTTTTCAAGTATTTTCTATTTCCCCCACTGGCCCTGGAGAGTAAGCTATTACTTTAAGGGCAGGGATTTAATTGTTTTGTTTATTCCTTGCTGAGTCCCCAGCACCTAGTAGATATTCAATAAATATTCATTAAATGAATAGATGGATATTATCTTCCATCCTCCCTTGTTTCCTCTTCCAAGGTCACACATCTTAGATCAGAAGTCTCTGCCCTTCCAAAATAGGGTAAAAGACAAAGAAAACTTAGCTGGAAGTAACTATGAAACACATTCAAATGGTTCCAAGATGAAAAACAAAGAACAAAAAACAAACCTTCCCAAACCAGGGACAAGTAATGTGTCTATAACTCCTTCCTGAGTTTGGGATATTTAGAACTTTACATGATTACTCTTTTTGTTTTGGGGGGATTTGTATTTGTTTTTTGGTTTGGTTTTTTTTAGCGTTCACATGGCTCACCCCCTAGCATGAAGGCACCCACTCCATTTTCCTGCGTTTAGTACACGTGCCTATTGACTGCCTACTGTGTGCTAGGCACCAGGCTCTGGGCAGTGCGACACAGGACAGGCTTCCGGCTTAGTGGCAGAGACAAACACCAACAGCCAATCTCGACACACTCTAGTAAGGTAAATGCTAAGATGAAACTATATCCTGGGGGACTTAGAAAGAGGACATTGAGCACCTGCTGGGAGCTCAGAGAAGACTTCCTAGAGACCTCGAAAAGAGCATCCAGAATTAGGCCCAGAGGGGCAGGAGGGTGCTCCAAGGGTCAGTCCAAGCAAAGGCAGTTATGAAGCCGCACCAGGTACGCAGGGAACTGCAGGGGTCCTGTGTTACGAGGACACCACATTCCAGATGAAGGAGCTTGGGCTGCACTTGTGGAATGTGAAATGATCTACTTTGTTTTCAGATTGATCATCCTAATGGAGTGTACTTTTAATCCAGGTTTATTAAAGGTTTCTTAGGCTTATTAAAGCAAGAGTTGGTGAAAGCTTGCATGACACGCCTGGCCCTTTTCACATGGTGACCAGAGAGAATACAGACCCATCAGAAACCCCTGTAGCCTAGAGGTCATCTTAGAATCAGGCTGACAGCCTGCATGGGCCTGGAGATCTACTCCGATCCATGGTCAACCTACAGGCTCACCCCAGGTCTGGCCAGCCGCCTAAACCCAAAGAATCCTTTAGCAGGTGAGTCAATCATTCCTTAAAAATCGAATTCACTGAAAGAGAGCCAAGTTGACATTTCAGAGGCTCCTGAGTATAATGAAAGTCCTAATAATTAGGACTCCACTGAGCCACTTCTCAGGGATTCTCTAGATGTTGCTGTTGCAAGGCGGCAGCTCACTGTATCTGCTGTTGGCTGTTTTATTCACCCCATACATTAAGGACAAACCAAAAAATTCTTGCAAACATATAACCACCATATTTCACAGGAAAATTTGGGTCCTAACTTCTCTTGAAAAAAAAAAAATCTGAAAATAATGGCCTGCCCTCCTACAATATTTGGCAACTGGCTGGAATGGAAGAGCAGCAGCTGCCACACTCCACCCCCCCCCCCCTCGATAGGGCATGGTCTCATCTCCATCCCAACGTGAGACCTTATGGGTGACTCCTGAGTCTTCAAGGACTGACCCTAAACATCCTGGATGTCCGCTCCTTATTCAAAATCATATCCCCTCATCTCCTCCCATTTACCAAGTGACCAAATTGAAAAGTTCTTTCAAATCCGAATGAGTCCTACTAAGTTCTCTCCCGCTGGTTACTCAGTGTTAGTATTTGGAGGGAGAAGACGCCTTGGAAAGGACGACACAATGGGGGCTACACTACACAGAGGGGAGGACGGACGCGGGTAGGATTAGGTGACAGGCAGGGTGGGGGGCGTGCAGACCACCCCGAGAACCAGGTCAGCGGTGCTTGAAGGAGCTGGGTCAATGTAAAAAGGAAAGACATGGAGGGGGAGAGGCGAGGAAGAGGAGGTAGGATAGAATTAGCATCTTGACAGGACTTGTGAGTTCCAAGAAACAAGGAAGGATTCCTCTCCTTTTCAAGCCTCATGGACAAATATTTAAAAGAAAAATATTAATAGCCATGCACTTCTAAGTTTTATTACTAATTAGAACTTAACATGCTTGGGAGTTTTGAATGAGGTGCTAAGTGCAAAGTATGTTAACTTGGGCAGGAATGAGCTTTTTCCAGTTCAAAATTAATGCCCCTAAAAAAAAAATAAGACTAATGGAATGCTTCACCCAGATGGTTTGGCTCTTTGATATCTACAAACATTTTGAAAACACTTAAAATATTTTCAACTTTTCTGTGCAGTTGCATTAGGTGATGACTGTTGGCTTACTTATTTCCTGTTTAGTTTTTCCTTTGCTCTCCCTCCAAATAACTTTCAGTTTGGAAGGCTGTAGGCAGTCCACAAAACTGGACTTGTGGCATAAGAAAAGTTGTGTAATAATGGAGACATGAGCGCCAACAGGTGGTTTCATAATCTAATGCCTTGTGATAAGTTCTGTTATCCTGCCACCTGGCATGAATTCTGAGCTTGATGATGGATATTCTGAGGTGTGCACAGTAACCATATCAAGATGAGGTTCTGCCCCTCAAAGGATGGCGTTTCACTGGGCCTATGAAAGAGCTCCAAGACTGTGCATGATTGCTGCGCAAATGCAACCAGCTGACTGGCTGAGAGCTGGTGCAACAGTTACACAAACATTTTAATCCCTCACGGAGGAAGAGAACAGGAGAGTCACCTTCCTGAGGCCATCCTCTTTTTGTCCTCTACAATAAAGGAAGCCTCCCTCCATTCCACAAAGGTGTGCTCAGTTGGCAGTGCACCCTGGGACACACAGGTACAAAGTCGTGGGCAGAGGTGGGCGTCAGGTCAAATTTATTTAATCTGATCAAATAAGTCAGATTAAACTCCACTGCTACATGCATCAAAACTTTGTTTAGTCACTTCTGGCAGCGTTCTTAAAAGAAACAGTCATTTTGTCTTTCTCAAGCGTTCATCTGTCTGGCAAAAGCAATAAAAATTAAAAAGCACGTGGAAGTTTGTCTCCTCATCATCCTGATAAGAGTTATAACCCAAGACTTTAACCTCAGAAGCTGCTGTTGTTATAGAACCTTTCTGCTTTTCTTTCTTTGGTTTAGCAGAGTCATTTCACATAATTACACTTATTTAATCCAAAATTCTAATGCAAGATTTATCCTCCTAGGCCCCTGCTATTTTACCCCTGAAACATTTCGGGGCACAGTGGTGGGCAAAGGAAAAAGGTCTTTTCATAGGAGCTTCATTTAACAAATTCAACCAATATTGATTAACCACCTATTATGTGCTAGATACTCCTGGAAGCATTTGGAATATTGAATAAGAGAACGGACTTTTTAAAGAGACCACAGGAGCATCACTTTTGATTTTGTAATTCAAACACGACCTCAGGTAGGCTACATCACGTGAAATCACTGTTTACATGGTAATCTCACTGGCACTTGGTTGTACAATACAGAGCTTGAAACCGCATAGCCAGACTACGTGCCTTGCCAGAGCAGGTTAAATGGAGCCCTCCTGGGACCACTAAGACTTTCCCCAAAGTGCTTTAGCTTCTGCTCAAAGAATAGTTCATTGTGCAAGATATGTCCAATGATCATTCTTCAAAAAATTAGATTGGGCTGTCAAGAAATGTATAAAACTTTTTTTTTAGCTTGATTAAAGAAATATATTTCAACTTTTATGTATGCCTCAACTTAGTGGTGGGGAGTAAGTGGATCATGGCAGAGTAGCTATCCCTTTCAAAACAGGCTTCCAAAAAACAGGTTGGGTGTATTAAAAAGAACTGTGTGGTTGGAAAGAACTGATGTTGCTCTAGAAAGTAAACAATTTATATTTTCATTTCAGCAACAGATACTTCCCTTCTAGTTTTACTGGAAGTATCACACTCCTTTTCCCTCAATAAAAAGGCAATGACTGATTTCCAGATAGTATTTGCTTCCTTTTGTAATTATTATAGCCTACAAATTTTCAATCCATAATCACTTCTTGAGGATCTGATATATGTGGTTATCAACAGAATATTCCTCTAACATAAGATAATAAAGCACTTCTATTCTTAGTACATTCATCAGATGGGCAGTGGGACTTCTAATTAATCCTTTTTATCCATTTACTTTTCAAAAATAACTATTCTGAATGTAAAAGTTAAAGAATTGAGTATCAGTTTGCAGTTCATACATAATAGAAATTCTATGTATGCTTTAATACCTAAGGTCTAGGTTTTGTCAAGAAGCAGCAATCAAGTAGTGCTTTGCAGTTAACAAAAGTGTTTACACACATCTTTTAATTTAAATAACTGTAACTTTGTCCAGTGGATGTTACTATATGGGTGAGAGTAGTTTTCAAGATGATCTCTACTGAACAGATGAGTAACCAGAGGCTGAGCAGAATTAAGCAGTAATTCAAGACAGAACATAAATGTGGAGACACAGCCAGGCCTCAAGCGGTCACTGTATAACTTCCTATAAATCATAAAGGGCTCTCATACATAGTGAGCATGTATTAAAGACTTACCTCATTAACAAGGGGACCAAAGTTGGTTCGAAGAACACGAGAAACTGACACACACACAGTGGGGGGGGCGGGGGATTCTGTGTGAGACCCGAGACAGACACAAAACTGAGTAACATCCTGCAAGGCGAGAAAACTGAAATTCTCGGAGTTGCCTCGTCTACAAAAACAGAAATCCTTTGCAATTCGTTTATCTTCTCTAAGTTATTGAACATCTAACTTTAGAGGAACTGGGTCCTAATCAATAATAAGTACTAAATCAGTGATCTCCCCTAGAGCAGTGGTCACCAAATAACAAATTCAGGGTGGGGCAAAAGCAGGGTTCACAATTGTGAGTACACGAAACAGAGTTCATGCTTCTGTTACTTAATCAGTTTCCCTAAGCAGCCTACACCTGCTTTTACCACTCCGTGTCTCAGGCCGCGTGCTCTGTCACTACCCAACTCTGCTGCTGTAGCAGGAAAGCGGCCATAGGCAAGCAGTGGATGAACGTGGCTGTTCCCATGCAACTCTACACAGAACAGGTGGTGACCTTGATCTGACCCACAAGATACAATTTGCCAACGCCCCAATCCTAGGTCATCAGATGATCCTTAGGCAGCCCACTCAGACAATGCTCTAAACCCAGCTTCCCCTCAACTCTCACAAGAGAGCTTACTCTGCTCTCTCTCTGAGCTCATTCAGTGTTTGGACTATAGGTAAAAAATAAAATAAGATTCTATTGAAGAGAGAACATTAAAACAAAACTACTTAGAAGAGCATCTCTGTACGTCTGCCTTTGCCTTGTTGGTTTGAGAAAACTGTGTGTTAACTATCCATCTCTTTTCCACTGCCTTGAGGAACCTCATTAAGAGCAATAGGAAGAAGCCTTATGCTGAGGAGACGCTTCGAGGGGCTATCAGAAGTACACAATGCCAGACACCTCTAAGACGAAGAAGCACCCATTTGGGTGCATGGTCACGACAAGGTCCCATGATTCAAGGGAGTCTATGTACCACCCACAGGACCTCAGCATTAAGATTTCAAAAATCAACAACCTACAAGATCTAAGACCAGCAAAGGGATTTGCATTCAGCCCATTCAAAAGCTGTTTCATCCAAGATGTTAAAAAAAAATTATGACAAGTCAAACACAGTCCTTTTTAATATACTGGAAATTATCGGATCTCTAAGGAAACATTCCTATGGATCCCGACTCCTGTCACGTTGGGGTTAGGATCCAGGCTCAGTATACAGGCCTATACTGAGCTCAAACAGTCCCATCCACAAACAGGTGACTGCCACACAACAGAATATGAGAAGCAAATTCCTTGTAAGACCAGGTTTTGACTAATTCATGATATGAGTATACAATACTTACTGTGGGCTAAATACTATTACAGACACTGCAGTGACAAAGCTGAACACAACCAAGTCCTCATTCTTAAAAAGCTTAATCAGGGAGAAAGTGTAACAAGTGCCAATGCACTTTACGTAGTTACACAACACACGCAGTAAATGCTATGAACGGCTGTCCGAGGCAGAGTGCTCCGACAGAGGAGAGAGCGGTAACGACTCCTGGGATAGATCAGGCTGAGTCTTACTGGTTTCAGAAATGACTGGCAGACAAAGGGAGCCAGGGAGACACAGTGGCTCTGCTTAAGTTTACAACATTATTATCAAATCAAGTCTAAAAAGTAAATGACAAATAATACGTCCAGATAATAAGATAAAGAAATGGGAGTCAAAGAGAGAAACACTGACTAGATGATTTATTACTAACAGTTTTAGCAGAAGTAACGTCTCTAACTGTAAAGATCTTTCCTGCCGACTTCCCTCCTCAGCCGACTCTGGTAGGTTTCAATGATCTTTCAGCTCCGTTTCTGTCCTGTTACAGCCACAGGTACGCATCTGCCAGTGAGCATGCCTCCCTCCTTCCAGCTGGTTTTCTAATTTTTCAGCCTCTAAAAACTTATAAACATAAAAAAATCTGATAAAAATAACTTGGTATCAGGTGATGTGTTGACACATTAAAGGAATCCTTTCGTTGCTTAACCAAGATCTTATTTCTATTCTTAAATATTTCTCCAATGGGAAAGAAAGTTCATAGATAATATCTTAATTTTTTAAATGGTTTACACTTAGAATAAGGTTTCATATACTATTTAAAATGCACACATAACACATTATTCCTATTTTATTTTATAGAATAAGTTATTCTGTAAAGAAGAAAGCCATATAACAAATTCTGATCCAAAATGTGATTTACTTTACACTCTGGTTTCTCTTCAGATTGTATAAATCTTTTGCCTTTTACAAAATGTAGTTTACCACAATATTTCAGGTAGTTTAAAGGAAAGAAAAGAAATCAGACAAGTTGTAAAAAGGAAGAAAAGAAATATGGGAAAACATATAATAAATCTAAGCTTCCCTTAGAAAACAATCTTTCAAGTGAAATGTAATCGTTCTAATGAATACTGAATGGCCATTATGGAAACCACAGAATTACCAACCACATGATCCTTAAACAGTTATAAAGAAAATAGAAAAACTGTCCTTTAAGACAAAAATTAGATAATATTTTCACAGTGAAAGTTAGGCAAAGGGTTTGGAAATTTTTAGAATGGTTCACTTAAAAAAGTAATCCAGCAGCTCTGAGCTACCTATGTAATTAAAGGTTGGTTTTCTCTGTGAAAATCAGATACAATATTAAGTATTAGCACATAACCAACAATTATATAGAGTACTATACCAAAGGAAGACACTTTTCCTGATGGCAAAATGACAGAGAAATGTAAACTAAATTACACAGCATTGAAAGACAGCCCACCACTATTCCCTCTGATTTAAATCAACTGTCAAGAAGAAAAGCATTGGGAGTTACAGAATAAAACAAATAAGCCATCATAATAAAGACACAAGACTCCTTCAAAAACACAATACCAGTAAAATCTAGTCCTTCTTAAAAAGTTTAGTAGTTAGTTAAGAAGGCCAGTTTTCACAGGCAATGATGTAAGTAAACCTAAAAATAATGGTTACTGTGGGGGTTTAAAACATGAATGCAAAGTCGTTGACACCCCTCTACTCACAGGATGGGCCAAGCTTAGTTAACCCACTTCTAACGAAAAAAGTCAGAAGTGACACTGCGTAACTCGGTGTTCAAAGGACACAGGCATGCTGGGCATGCAGGCTTCCATGCTGCTGGCTCACACCCAGCCACGGGGCTGCGAGGAAGCCCAGGCCACAGAGAGGCCACCTGTGGGTGTTCCCGTCAACAGCCCCTGCGAGACCCCACCTGACACCAGCATCGACATGCCAGTCCCCTGAGGGAATCATCATCAGTCTTCAGGTGATTCCAGCACCTGGCCTTTAAGGGTTTTTTTAAGTATATTTTATTATGCTATTACAGTTTTCCCAATTTTTTCCCCTTTATCCCCCCTTCACCCTGCACCCCCCAACCCTCCAGCATTCCCCTGCTCCTTAGTTCATGTCCATGGGTTGTACATTTAAGTTCCCATACCATTTTTGACCTCTCCCCATCTATTTAATGCCTACTAATTATGCTTCTTCTTCCCTTTACCTGCCCCCCTATTTTTCCCTTCCCCCTCCCCACCCCCACTGAAAACCCTCCATGTGAAGCTTTCCCGCTTAGAACCCAGACATTGTGGAGCAGTGAAGAGCCATCCCTGCTTTGCATTCTGTGAACGCTTGACCCACGGAAGTGGAGACGATAAAAGATTATTGTTGTTACGAGTCACTAAACTTTGAGGTAATTTGTTTGGCAGCAACAGATCATACTTACCTGAAAGTACACACCGTTAAATGTGGAAGAAATTGTTTTTCCAAACTGAAAAAAATAATCTTTATACAAACCAATTTAGGATATTTAATGCTTGGTAGATTTTATTTAAACAGTACAATTAAACTTCCTTACTATAAGCTTTCCTACTTTGAAATCTGAGGAAATTAGAATCTAAATTTTAGAATGTTTAGGCTGAATGTCATCATTAAAGTTCTAGAAAGGAGAGTTTAGGTAATCCACGGAAGAATACATGGAGAATATTGAAGCTAATAAAAAGAACTAAAATAAGTACTTTAAAGTATAGTGCTCTCCACACTGAAGGCACTCAATAATTACAAAATGTCAAATGAACATTAGAAACCTTACATTCTTCCTAACCAGTTTTTACGCATTAATTAGTTTTAAAGTATACTACTTGGCAAATCAGTCAACTTAGTTCAAGCAAATGATTTTTGCATACAAATATTTTATCTTTTCTTAATTAAAGGTGAGTTCCTGAGGGTATCCTATCTTGTTCATCTCTGTATTCCTCAATGGACATAACATGATGTTGTAGGTCAAATACTGCACTTAAATATTTGTGCAAATGATCAAACTGCACGGATGGACCTGAAGCTAACTCAAGGGTCTTATAATTTACTTTTTTCTTTCATTTATTTGTTCTGCCCTTCCCCACGATTAGTCCAAGCTAGTTGCTGTTTTATTGTATTTCCAAGAGCACACTGCATACTGCTTTATTATCACTTACCATTTTACTCATAGTAAAGACAAAGTTATGAATGTTTGCCATGCAAACTGGTCATCCATGGTGATCAAGCCATCCCCCCTCTTCCTCGGGACTGTGCGTGCTGCTGGGCTCGCCGCACCCCAGGCAGCTCCGCTCGGGCTGCGCAGTGCGGACACTTGCTCATTTCCTTGTGCAACTCAGGACAGAGAAAACCTAATCCATAAATTCTCTATTCTGTTACAGGCAGAGATTTCTAGATCAGCATTATTTTTAAAATATTACAAAGACAGTCCATTCTACTTAGGATAGAAACGAATAGACACCTAACTGTTTGTTTATTTCTCCAACTCTTTGTTATATTGCCTGGGCTCAGACTAACACTTTCCATTGAAATCAAAATTTTGAAATATTTATGTATAAGGTTACAGTGGTCTTTGATATCAATCAGTTCATGAAGCAATAGTTTTTTCCATACACATTCACACTTAATTACTACTATAAATAAGATATTCACAGTATCTTCAGTTTTAATCTGAACATCTGATTTGTATTAACAAGATGTGGGTTCACTAGTACAGATTTGCTAATTCACTGTAAGGCCCCAGACAAGCCATTCTAGGTCTCTGCCTTCACCCACATGTAACAGGGATAACACCTTTTCAAACCTACTTTATAGGCAAGTACACATAGGATTTACATGAAAATATTTTGCTAAAGTTGCTAAACAAACATAAGGTAAAATAGGTAACATTTTAACATACTATTTTCTGATATTTGATTGCCTTTTTTATAACTTAACCAAAATAAAGATTGCATACTTTTGAACTACAAAATTTAGTAGTTATACAAGGTGAATTAGAGTAATAAAGCTGGTCATAATAATAAACCCATTCATCCATGCTCTCATTTAATTATATTAAGTAATAATTATAAAAATAGGTAAAATTTTGTAAAATATTCCTATTTTTTCTATCCTAGGAGTTCTTGCCCATGTCCACAGACTGTCGGGCATCGGCCATGGCATCGGGTACTTGAACAGTCATTTTGTCCATCGACTTTGTCAAACAGACTTGGCAGCCCAACCGGGACCTGCATGAAAAAGCAGGAGGTATGGTTTAGTATTAAGTATGTATTTTTATAAAACAATGCAGCTGTATAGAACAGTTTCTTACCTAAAGAAGTTAGAAATTTATTTACCTTTAAAGTTTCCATTCAGCTGAAAAAGATACACTCCACTCAACTAGAGGGTGACAAGATGGGAACATGAGAAACAAGAAGCCTAACGGACAAAGCTGCGCTTTAGTCCCCACCATCGACCGACTGTTTCACCAGAACGGCTGCTTTTTGGTGAAAGGACTGACAGGACGTAAAATAATCAGAGGCACAAGAGTGAAGAAGAAAACAGGTTTAGCAATGCCAAGAAAATGATTAATCAATTCCCAGGTAATTAAAATCATACAGACTATAAAGACTTTAAAATAAGAAATTTGGAAGTCATAAACTATCAGGCACGTACTTTCCCCACACTTTTAACATCTCTAAAATCAAAATAAATCTTAAAATCAGTGACATCACACAATCACTGTGAGGTGGCAGTCACGTCGGAGCTGCAAACTTGGTTACAATATTCATGTAGGTGTCTCTTCAAATGAGTTATGAGAAGTATGTTACTACTACATGTGTTGAATTTAATTACCAGTCAAAATTAGTGCAAAAGACTGCAAAAGAAAAAAATTAAAAATAGAGAAACACAGCAGAGTATAAATTTGGTATCTGCAGAAGTGTAAATTTGATATTCATAAAGCAAATATATGTCATTGAAAGAATAGCTATAATTCCATTTTCTTTTTCTTTTCAGAATTACTATCAATTTTACTTATACTTTTATTTTTTAACAGGGATATACAAATCATGCCAAGGTAATTCGAAATAGCTCTTTTACTCTGCATGAGATAGGTTACATGTTATGATAACTTTGTGCTTTATTTTTCCTAGCAGTATGTTTCTTTCTTAGTGGCACACAAAAATAAATGCCAGTCGTACGATCAAACTGTCTTCCATTTGATGGACTATAATACACAGGTCTTGGTTTCACTGATATATCTAAGCATTTACTAAAGATCTAAAGGCACAGCACTAAACGTCAGTTGAGGTACAAAGCACAGCAACTCACTTCAATCCTTTGAATATCTCTTACACGCCGGGCGCCCAAGGGACGCAAAAAGGAGGGAGCAGGGATTAGAGCCTTAGAGCCCAGCAGACCAGTGGCTGAGAATCCAGCCTGAACACAGTGTGGACACTTTCCTACTGCCCCTCCCCAAACTCTAGTTTCCTAATCTCATGCTAAAGATGGATAATGAACAGGTTCCTCACAAGACTATTGGGAGGATTAGCTGCTAATATTGAGTATTAAGGAGTGAACTTTCAACCAAAGAGAAGACGACACACATTAGTAGATATTAACACATGAGCTTGTGGCAAATGCCAGAGAGTGAAAGCCACAGGTCTGAGGAGAAAGCACTTACTTCTGTCCAGGGGAGCTGAAGAATGGGCAGGATTTAATATTTAATAAAAGAGAAAGAAGAAAGACATTTGAGGCAAAGGTAACAGAATTCCAGGTACGTCTGAGGCAACGTGGGTTTTCAGCTTGGCTGCTGCACAGGACAGATAAGGACAAGAGTGACAGGCTCAAAAATGGCCAGGCCAGACAGCTTTGCACACCAGCGAAAGAGTTCAGGTTTTAACTAGGGAGCAATCAGGAACCGCTGGGAAGTTTTTGAGTCTGGGAGTAAGTACGACCACTGGGAACACTGATTGTTAACAGAAAAAGAAACCACCTTCCACACTAGTTCCTATTTAATAGACACAGCCTTGACAACACTCAAGTATACATTAAGCTCCATCTGCAAGAGAGAAAATGAGGAAAACCAATTTAGACCAATTAATTAGCACTGTGGTGAGCCCTAGAGAGACAGTCGGTTATTTGATAGCATTAGTCTTCAAGGAACTTTTAGTTTAGTAAGAGAAAGAGACATAAACAGCTGTCAGTGAAACAGGGCGGAATAAGTAAAGAGCATGTTATGGGAACACAGGCAGGGTGGCACCCAGAGCCCCTGCTGGGTGTCATTAACTGTCTGTATAGTAACTACCCTTTTGATGGCCCTGGAAGATAAGGCCGTGGCACCCTGTGGCTGTTTCCTCCCCTGCTTCTCTACCTCCTTAAAGCCCTCGGGCTCAACAGTCTGCCCAGCGTAGAAAGTCTTACACCTCTGGAGAAGAAGACAGACAGCAAGTCTTCTTCCCTGGTCTCACTATTAGTCCCACAAAATTCCAATGCTTGTGCAAACCTTGAAGATACTTTCTCCAGTCACCCTTGTCATACACACCTGACAGTGGAAATATACTGGGTGTTGAGTTTACTTCTAAGATTGGGGAAGCAGATTGAAAAAGTAAAAAATGAAGGGCTTTAGACCCAAATTAACCAAATTACAGAATGATTCAAATCATTCCACAGTTGTACAGCCTTGAGCAAATTTCTGATAACTAAACCTTGTTTTCCAACCTAGAAAATGGTGATAACACTGCCTAACTCTGATGGCTAGAAATAATCTTGAATTTCCTGTGCATTGTAGTGAGTATCTGACATATAAATTGATGATTATAGTTATAACGCTAACAACTACCACTTAAGGAATGCTTTCTCCACAGCACTTCACACGACAACCATATGAAGTAGCTATTCTTATCCTCAAACATCTTATCTTACAAATACAGAAACTGAGGCTTATCTGTAGATTATCCATGGAAGCCGGTGGCAGCAAGTACCAACAATCATCAAATACAGATTCGCAGATAATTCCTGAATCTCTCTTCCTATCAACATTAACTCCACCAATAGCTGCTGACGTCCTACTGTGCATGCCATAAAAGCTAGTCCTTATTCTTCATTTTTGTGTTTTAAAATTTCTGAATTTTACTATCAAAGTTCTTGGCTAGTTCACATTTACATTAGGTCTTTTGTATCTTTTGACATTTGTGTATATCTTCTAACTATAGCTCTCCTCTAATTCTCTTTTTCTTTTCACTTAGAACATCATCTATTCCACGCGCCTACAAAGTTCATCTAAATAAAAGGTCAAGGAGTTGGCTATGATGTACTCTTCCTATTAGAAGAGAAACAATTCTTAGAACCAAATTAACAGAATCTCTGAGTGTATTCTGTGTATTAACTATCCTTTCTGAAAAAAGGTATTGACAGAGCCAGTGGCACCTGAAGATGTGAGGGGACACACACGTGGCAGTCATAATCTGCTCTGCTTGGAACTCTAAGGAGATACTATTTTCCTAGTCCCTCTTCCCAGTGTGTCAGTCTCACTTCCACCAAGAGGGAAATGAACTGCAAAATGGATAAAATTATTCTTCACCTCTAAACAAACACCAATGACCTAACCATGTTTGGGAGAATAAGAAAGTTTATGTTTATTAGATAATTTGTTAAGGGTCTAACAAAATTATAGTTACATAATATACATGAAATAAAGCTATTATTATTACTATTATTTTTAATTTCGTAAAAAATTATTTCTCAATAGGGTCACCAAATTATAGTTAAACACCAAAGTCAACCTTACATAAGCCCTCACTATCTTGCCCCTTAAAACAGGAAATCAACTAGCTACTTTCCCTAACCCCAACCAAACAATTATATAATTTTTAAGAATAAGGCATCACTTGATATCACTCACTTGCTACTTTAGATCTTACTACTTTTAAGAGTAATTCTACCTACTGATTAATAACAAGAATAACCTCTGATTGACGTAGTTTAATGTACACTTAGAAATAGAAATATTCATGTTAACATACTTACTATTATATAAAGTTTCTTTAAAAATTCCATTCTCTCAAGTAGCTAAAACTTTCCATTATAATTTTGTTCAATTACAAATCTGTCCTTCTGTAATACCATAAAAAGCATTAGATTTAATCCCAACTCATTAAATTGTGATAAATATTAATTTCTGGAATAAACTAAAGAAACCTATTTTTTTTACTTTAGTAAAAAGGAAAATTTCATAAGGACTAAACTGCAAAATACGGAAAACAAAGAAATGTCCTATTTTATATTCAAAGTTTGTAACTGCTACCTATCCATGCAGAAAGAGCAGTATTACACACATAGGTCTGGTCTTAGACAGACATGAACTAACAGAACCTTTATCTTCCCAGGCTATCAGGGCAACTGAAGAGGTCCTCAAATCTTACCTGTCTGTTAGCCCGTACGCCAGATCAAGCATGTCATTCTCCTCATCGGTGATTGCGTCTAATTTCTCGTATATGTGTTTTTCAAAGATGAGGTGACAGGTGGAACAAGCCAACGTTCCCTCGCACGCACCTACAAAAGCAATAGACATTAAACATACTTCACTCTATACTGGACACAATTTAAACACGGTTTGAATTAGCTAAAGTTAATTATTTCTAAATTTTAGAACCAGCACTGGCATATATAAATAAGACTTTATTTCTTAATAATAATGAGAATTAGGGACAACCCTCTACTCCCATACACACTCAATTTGAAATCACTTTCACACATCATTTCAAAAAGATCCTGAAGAGCTCAACACAATTTATGAAGCCTTGTGGCATATAAAAGGAATGAGAAACCACCAAACCTACATCTAAGTTACACTCTTCCCTCTTGGTCTTTCCTTGTAATCAGGACAGAATCAAATAAGTTTGCTTTACGAGTCACATTGGTTTTAAATAATGGGATATTTCTCCTGTCCCATATTTACTCTATTAATGTAAGTGCCTATTATATGCCAGGTGCTGTGAAAAAGGTAAAGTCTGCAACTCAAACTTCCACCAACTGATCCAATACCATCCCAAGGAATCCAATCCTCTTCCCCTCCAGCTTTATTGAGATATAATTGACCAAAAAAATGTAAGATTCTTAAAATGTACACTGTGATGATCTGATATATATATACATTGTAAAAGTATTCCTGTCATTTAGTTAACACATCCACTATACATTTTTAGTGAGAACACAAGTTCTATTCTCTTAGCAAATGTCCATTTTACAGCAGTGTTAGCAACTGTAGTCACCATGTTATACTGTAGAGCCTCAGACCTTAATTATTTTACAGATGGAAGTTTGTGCCCTTTACCAATCTCCCTGTTTCCCCCACCTCCAGCCCCTGGCAAACACCTTTCTACTCTGTCTCTATGAAAACTTTATTAACTATTTAGTGAATCCTTCTTTTAAACAATAGCTTTTCATACATTCGAGATTGTCCTTCCTTCTCCAGGCCGAGGACACCCAAGTCTCTCACATTCTTCTATTGCCGTTCTAAATCCCTCTCCTCAGCCTGGCTGGGCTCCTCTTAAACTACGGCAGCCAGGAGGGTCTGACAATACGGAACTGTTCTCGTTAAATTCCGCCTTAAAAATTGTTCTTCTGATTTGTTTTCAATACTAATTTTTAAAGGTCATTATGTAAATTTGAAGATTATAGACTCCTAGGAGTTACTTCAGCTTGATTTAGATTATCTTTTGGTCAGTAAACAATACATAATATATGTAAGAGAACTACTATCAATAACCAGTGACCTTAATTTTCTTCTGAATGAATAAAACATTTTAGTAAGAATTGTTCCCTCATAACTTAAACATTTGTTATAACAATCAAGAAAGAGAGGCTTCCGCCCGGCTGGTGTAGCTCAGTGGATTGAGCACGGGCTGGGAACCAGAGGGTCCCGGTTCGATTCCCGGTCGGGGCACATGCCTGGGTTGCGGGCCAGGTCCCCCGTGAGGGCCATGTAAGAGGCAACCATACATTGCTCTTTCTCCCTCCCTTCTCCTCTCTCTGAAAATAAATAAATAAAATCTTTAAAAAAAAAAAAAAAGAAAGAAAGAGAGGCTTCCTTAAAAGTTCATTTTTATAAGTCTAATTCAAAGTAACAGGATTGAGGAGAGAGAGAACATAGAGCGAAGGACAGGAGCAATGAGCATGGGCTCTGCAGCCAGACTCCCTGACTTCAACCCCAGCTCCATGTTTACGAGGGGCATCGACTTGGGCCACTTAACCCTTCATGCCTCAGCTTCCTCAACAGTTTTATCTGCACCAACATCACGTGGTAGTTGGGAGAATTACATATGAGTGTGTACTTAACATATGAGTATGTACTTGCAACCATGACTGGTAGATAGTAAGCACCATACAAGTGTCGGTAATTATTTTTTGAAAGTTATATAAAATCTTAGAGTAA
The DNA here is from genome assembly GCA_004026765.1 of Micronycteris hirsuta. Taxonomy (NCBI): domain Eukaryota; kingdom Metazoa; phylum Chordata; class Mammalia; order Chiroptera; family Phyllostomidae; genus Micronycteris; species Micronycteris hirsuta. The sequence goes on from PVJI01005869.1 coordinate 60,516, forward strand.
TTCAGCTTTCTTTTTATAAACATAAAAAGAATTAAACCCAAAGAGTTAAATAAATACACTAAAGTCATACTATTGAATACTAATTGTAGATGGGTCATGACTTCAGCTAAGTTTTCCAATGCTGAAAACAACTAGTTCCTCCCATTGACTCTAAGTCACGTCACTTAAATATTAAATATAATACAAATATACATATACACCAATTGGTTATTTGAACAAGTATCTCAGTTTCCTATTTTTGTGTAAATTTGAAGTATTTCACACAAAAGGTAAATGAATATACTTTACTTAAATAGAAAAGGGCTTTCTCTGCTTTAAAAAATTACACACAGATAGATATATCAAGTTCAAAAACCCCTGTAGTAAAAGGGGAACTGGTGTAGTGCAACCTTACGGTCAGGGCTCCAGGCTCTAGATGGACCTACCACACCACCCGCTGTGTCCTGGGCAAGTCTCTCGGTTTTCTTCTCGTCTGTGAGACTGAGGTAGATGATCACTAAGGTTCCTGATCCCTGTTGGCTCTAATATTTTATGACTCCACAGAAAAGTATTATCATTCTAAATGGACGTATTCAATAAGTATACACTTACCTTGATTTCTGTTTATCTTATTAATACCCAATGCAAACAGATGATGTATTATAGAATTGTACACCCGAAATCTATGTAATTGTATTAACCAATGTCACCCCAATAAATTCAATTTAAAAAATACCCAGTGCGAACAAACTCAAAACTAAAATGGCAAATCCCTCTGGAAATACTCCAGGAGAAAAAATCAGGAAATCCTGCCTCCTTTTGTCTTCAAAATGTAAGTCAAACAATCCCTACAAAATATTCCCAGAAACTTTCTTCAGGTTTGTTATTAAAAGAACAAATCCTGAAACCTGCAAGCCAAGTACAACAGAAGATGTGAGGAAAACAAAACTCCCCGTCCAGGGCAGGAGGTGTGCGGGGGCTGCATAGGCAGCAGACCACTTGCTTTCTAATCTAAGGACCTTGAACTTGTTCTAGAAGCCCACTGTTCTCCACTTTGTTTCCCAACACACTGGGTGGGTAACACAGGCTCAGTTAACTATCTTTCATGGTGGGTTACCACAGAGATGACACTGGCCAGGGGCTGACGAACACCTGTCACCCTTCCCCCATACCCAGCCCCTGGGAGATTGTGGGTATGAACCTGTGCCCCAGGTTAGAGAGAGCTGCAAAGCTATCCTGAGTGGTAGAGTGAAGTAGCATACTTTATTTTGGATAGATCTCACTGGTGGTTGTGTGTAAAGGATGAATTAAAATGAAAAATAAGAAAAAGCCAAGAGATTTCACAAAGCCAGAAGGGCAAACAGGAAAGGATCAGAGGCAGCAAGAGCCAAGCTGAGACCCCTCCTAGAAAGTCAGTCAAAATAAGAATGTCCCAAATGGTAGAGAGAAAACCAGAAAAGTACAATGTCAGATAAGCCGGGGGAAGAAGAGTGCATACAATATGGTCTCAATCCTCCTGGAACGGAAAGAAAAGTCCATATGCCCATAAATCCTAACAGAAAAACTTAGGGCATTCCTTTTTGTACCACCTGGTCAGACAAAGTGAAGAGTTATTACTCACCATCCATCCAACTCCTCAAACCCTTTAAATTCTCCCTTCCCTAGGAAATTCCAATTCTAACCTTCCCAAAGGTTTTCGTTTCATTCTCTAATATAATTTTTATTGTCCTCTCATGAACTGTGCTCATGTTTCCATATCTTAAGTTGCCAAGCTCAGAGCTGAAGAGTGTATTCTAATAAGAATTTGACAAATCCTGAGTGTATACAAATTAACTTTTGGTTCCTACATGCCAAGTTCCTATTACGTGTTCTAGTCCCATGCTTATTCTTTAAATAATTGTATCACATGCATGATCCCTCCTTATTTTATAGTCCCTTTCAAACTTTTTCCACTATAAGTTGAGACCAGACATGTTTTTCTTAATCCTCGTACTAAAAAGAAAATTTCAAAACTCAAGATGAAGTCAACTTAGCTTGTATAAATAAGATGGCTAACACTGAACCAGAGAAACATAATGGTCTTATTGTGATACAAGTAATACTACAGATGAAAACTCTGCAGCAAGATGTACAAGACACATCCTTCTCAAGTACACAATGAACATTGTCCAGGATAGAGCTTATGTAAGGTCACAAAACAAGTTTTAAAAATTCAAGATTGAAATCATATTCATTATATTTTCCAACAATGGTATAAAACTAGTGGTGCATATATTCCCATTACGAGAATAAGGTGTAAAGTGGGGAAAGGCGTCCCTATAGAGTGGGGGGTATGTGTAGTACAGAGTGAGTGTGTGTGTGTATAGTAGGTGTGTCCAAGAAGGTGTTCTTGACCTTGCATTAGAATTTGCAATGCATTTTCTCATGAAACCAAACCATAAGCAGTGATTAAGTGGTTATGAATACGTTCTGTAGGTTGGCCTGAAAATTTTGTCACCATATATAACATTATTTTCATGGGAAAGCAAATTGCAAATGCCAAGTGGCTGACCTGAAAATGGTCTTGGAGAATAAAACCTATTCATAAAATTGGAAATATTTGTTGCTTTTATTCTTATCACATACAAAGGAAAACACTCTACAAAACAAGCAAAGGGAGGCAATCTATAAAAGGGAAAAGGGCACAAAAGTTACCACTATGTAGCCTTCAATCTAAAACTGACAGCTGATCAGAATATGAGTACAATAATAAAATGACATGTGGAGAGATGGGAACTGAAACTGCAAAGTTATGTGACTTATGCTTATTGCTTATGTACAGTCCAGAGCAATACTGGTGGCTGTCACCTTTTAGCATCTTAATTAGTGGTTGGTTTTATGAGAGTAAATTAATGGGGGAAATGTGTACATATATGTATATATATGTATGCATATATTCATGTATTTGTATACACAGATATACACACATATATATGTAAGCACAAAGTGACTGCATTTTATGAGGGGTTCATTCTCAAAAATTTTGAAAATTGTTTAAATCTCATAATTTGCGTTATTTTCTCAATGAAACAAAATATAAAGTAGGGAAACGGGTTCTCATAGTTCATAAATCTATAATCCTTGTATCACATTTTTTGTTTTTTTTTAAGTTTTTATCATAAAGTTTAATTATGGTTCATTAAAAACTGAGTGAATAACTTCCTCTGAAAAAAATATACTGACTCTGTGTAGACTGTAGTTATTGGGGACAGAGGGCTGTTAAGTTAAATTACCCTATTTTCTATTCTGAAAATGACAAAAAGTCCCATTTCCAGTCTGATTATTGAGAGGCATGTGCCCCAAATGGCTGAATAAATACCACAAGAAAGGCAAAAGCTATAAAGCTGGGGCATGCAATAGGTTCTAAGAGAAAGTCTCAGAATACCCAAAGTGGCTACAAGGAACCTTTGACTGGAATCTGGAGTTCTTTTCAGTCATATTTGTCTTTTGTTCCATGTTTAAGGATGTGCGTGAACTCGATGTGGCTGAAATTTCCTTTTTGTCAATGGGTGCTTCTCCGCGCAGCTCATCCACTTCCTCGTCTGTAAACTGATCTCCCGCTGTTGTCAGCAGCTCCCTCAGGTAATCCTCCTGAATGCTGCCAGTTGCTTCTTCATCAAAGCAAGCAAAAGCATTTCTGATGACATCTGGATCTGTGCCATTTAACTTCTCATCAAACATCATGAGGAACACGGTGAAATTTATGGGACCTGGCGCCTCATTGTTCATGGCATCTAGATACTCATCGGCTGGATATTCCCTAGGGAGGCATGCAGATGACGTAAATCTTCCTTGTCAACAAAACCAGCACTGTTCTGATCAATCATGGTGAAGGCCTCTTTAAACTCCTGACTCTGTGACTGCTGGAACATGGCAAACACAGTGGATGTGGCGCCCTGCTAGCACTTCTTGGTGGTCTCGGTCCTTGCCCTTTTGCTCCATGTGGTGGCGGTTAGATCCCTGCACAGAAGTGTGTTTCAGTGACCTTCTCGCTGCCCTCACTGCCACTATCACCACCCTTCTACACCCAGAGCTGCTCAAATCCCTCACATTTTTGTTTTAAAATATACTTGGGTAGAACAAACATTTGAAATAAAACTTTTTACATTACTATATCCACCTTTCAAATTAATAAAAATACTGCATGCCTTAGCACAGACAATAATCTGACTTATGGACACTTTACGTCCATACTGATATCAGTCCCTAGCGACAACATTTTACCCATCATCCTTGCTTGTTTATAAAATTGTCATGAATTTACAGGTATGTATGCTTTTGTGCTTTTATTCTGTCAGCATTTTGGCTAACGATTCAGAGTTCTTTCTCCTACATTAATAATAATATGTATCATGACAGGTTTTTGGCTTTCTTTGTAGCATTTTGTCACATCTAACTTCCAAAATAACTCATTTTCAAATGTACTTTTCAGCATTACCATATAATGAATGCTTGGTTGAAACTGTTAAAGGCTTTAAAAATATTAAATTATAATCAAATCATAGTTTAAAATATCAGCACTAGAGTCAACAAAACTACACCGACATTCATTCAGATGTCTGCAAACAGCACAGTTCTTATGACACTAACGAAGAAAGGCAGGGATTTGTTTACCAACTAAAGTGGTGCCAGTTAGCTGCGGTAACAGACGTAAAATTTACAGTTCACACAGCCCGCCCACCCGACATTCTGAGATTCCTGACAACAGTTTTGGGTTTTCACAGCAGTTCTGATTTTACTAGAGTAACACACTTAATATCGTTACTCTGCACAATTTCAAATTTGTATAATTTAAAAATCACACTAAGTATAAGTAAGGCATGACTACTGGCTAATTTCAAAGTAGTCATGAATAAAACTTTACGACTGAATTAAAAAACTAGTAATATCAAGCTTTTGTACAAATGCTCAGAAATTCTTGCTATTAAGTTAATTCCCAGAGAAAGCTAGGTATGTGCACATGACTTCATGTAATGTGAATGTCTGCCAACAGGAAAGGCTGTTTTGTACGCGTGTATACACAAGCATGCGTGCACACGTGTGTCACATCAGGATCACTTTGTAGATCTGTTACGACGCTGACAAGACGGACGGGCCACCCCGACACTTAACCCCTTTCCCAAACAAAAATCCACTGGAGAGCCGTGCAGGAATATTATATATTAAAAATGTGAAACTACATATAAATATAAAATCTAACTTTATAAAATAAAGTTTGATCTAGAATAGCCAGAAATACATTATAACAATAGGAAGTCAATAAACATAATAGGAATAAATATAGATTCATATAAACATTATCAGGATCTCCCAACCTGAATAACGTCCCTCAAAACAGACATATGAAGGATATAAGTAATGCAGAAGAAAAAAAGGAAGTCTGAGATAATAAAATAGGTAAATTTGATCAGAGAGGTGTAACTGCCCCCTAGTGACATAATATTATAATACACTCTAAAACCACATAAAAGTTGGAAATTAGAATGCTTATAAATCTGTGTTCCCTCCAAAATTTTCAATTGTTCCTTTTTAATCATTTATCCATTCACTACTTCACTTCATATACAATAAGGGATAAAACAGGAATGATTTTATCCTTTATTGCAGTCTCTTGGGAAAGATGCACAAGTAAACAAAAAATATATAATTAATAAACTGTGATAAATGCTATGAAAGAAATGAACGGGATGCTGTAATAGCGAATAATGGGTTCAGGCTCATAAAAGAAACTCTCCTGCCCGGCTGGTGTAGCTCAGTGGATTGAGTGCGGGCTGGGAACCAGAGGGTCCCGGTTCGATTCCCGGTCGGGGCACATGCCTGGGTTGCGGGCCGGGTCCCCAGTGAGGGCCATGTGAGGCAACTACGCATTGCTCTTTCTCCTTCCCTTCTCCTCTCTCTAAAAATAAATAAAAAATAAAAAAAAATAAAAAAATAAAATAAAAAAAAAAAAAAGAAACTCTCCTTGGGATGGGGTGGTTGGGCAAAGCCTCACTAAGGAAGCATCATAAACTGAGACTAGGCAGATACAGGATTTTCAAGATAGCAATGGAGAAAGTATTCCAGGAAGAAAAAAATTGTAAAGTGTATACAAAGTCTCAAAGGTAAAAATGCTGGGTGAGTTCGGCTCTTGAGAAAAGGCCAGCATGGCCAAAATGAGAAAAAGAATGAGAAGAAATGGGGGGTGGGGGGGCAAATGGGGCCAGATAATGCAGAACCATTTAGGCTAGGGTAAGGAATGTGGATTTTAGCCTAAGTAATGGGAAGGTATTCATGGTTTTTAATCAGGGGACATGTCTGATGTGTACTATGACAAACCATCCCAACTGCTGAGCTTACTAATAGAAGCAGACCTGCACAGCTCCGGTATACGGTGACCAGCTGGCCCCAAGTAGTGACAGCAGGGATAGAGACACTAGGACACACTCTGAATAGAAGACACACTTTGGAGACACACTGACAGGAGCTGCTGACGGACCGGAGGTAGGGGATGGGGGAGAAGGAAGAGTAAGATGCTCTCTAGTTTCAGGCTTCAGCAGCTCAGAGATGCTCATAACTGACACCAAAGGCTCAAGGAAGGGCAGGCTTCACTCGGCGGGGGTGGGGTGGGGGTGGGTGGATCAAAAGCTGTTTAAGTATGCTGACTTAAAAAATATCCGTGCAATATCCAAGAAGAGATGTAAAGGAGGAAAGTTGAGTCTGTAGTCCAAGGCTCAGAGGACAGGTCTCAGCCAACAAGGTAAATGTTAAGAGTTTATGGGCGTCCAGGTAAGATTTCAGGTTACATAAGGGATGGGGTCACCCAGGGAGAAACTGTAAAGAGACTCCGTACTTAGCCTCGTTTGCGTGCTGTGCATCTGTGAACACAACTTACAACGCACGATATTTAAAGGGTCTCCTGTATTCAGTCTTAAAATTAATAGAACAGCTGCCCCCATGTTGCCACAATAACCTCTTCTTTACAAGGAGAACATTTCAGACTTCTTGATCTCTTTTCATCTTTACCCTAGATAGTGAATTAAGCGTAACTCACTTTTGTGGTCCTAGGTTAGCTTACCTCAAGTTTATATTTACATGCCAAAATTCTGGGCAAGTTAGGATCCTTGATCTTTAAAGGCTCTCTGCTAAGTCTGCATAAGTGAATGCAGAATTCTTAGCCAACTACTGAAGATGGTGTTGGCATTAAATTCTCTATATTTCTGGTGTACCAGGGAAAAAAGGATTCTTTTAATAGTTATCGCTGTGTGATGAGATCATGGGAAGTCTTTTTTACTGTATTTTTTAAATTTGCTATAATGAACAGTGCACCTGTATTACTAATTATGTTAATAATAATAGCTAATGCATATTTAAAGCACTTACTTTTTACAGCTACTGTAGTTCTGCCAGTTTTTTAAGGCAGCGGGGAGGAGAATGAGAGCAGGCCAAGTTAAAATACCATAAATTCTACTGCTCTTACACAGTAGGCACTGTGCTAAGCACTTTATTTCTAATATCCCGTTTAATCTTTAACAATTCCACAAGGTTAGAAATATTATAATCCAATTTTACAAACAAAGAAACTGAGGCATAAGATGTTGAAGTGGCTTGCTCCAGGTCTCATGGCTAGTAAATGACAATGTTAGTTCATGAACCATAGTATATAATGAACACTGTACCTATACTAATAACTATATAATTAATAATAGCTACCTTCTATTTTAAGCACTTGCTTTTTATTTTTTAATCCTCACCCAAGGATATCTTTATTGATTTCAGAGAGAGAAGAAGGGAGCGAGGAGATAGAGAGAAAGAAAGAGAGAGACAGAAACATTCATGTGGGAGAGAAACATCAATTGGCTGCCTCCCACCTGTGCCCCAAGCGGGGACTGAACCCGCAACCTAGGTATGTGCCTTGACCAGGGATCAAATCCCTAATCTTTCAGCGCACTAGACGACGCTCCAACACAGCCACCCGGCCAGGGCTTAAGCACTTGCTTTTTACAGCTACTATAGTTCTGAGGATTATGAACCATGATCTATCTGATCCTAGTCTATTTTCCATTACAGTGTTACGTACTACTTTTCATTTGTCAAAGAATATCAGAGAAACTAAGGTTAGTTTAAAATGTGGCTACATATGAACTCATACAAGGAAGATCAATTATACATAAATTTTATAGAACATACCCTGTATATAAATTATCAGTGAGTTCTTTATCTAAATAAGCCATTCATTTTTTAAGTTCATTACAGAAATATGGATGTGAGAGAAACATTGATTGGTTCCCTCCCCCAACAAATAACAAAGAGTTGAAACCTATTCAATAGTTTCACTTAAAAATTTTAAAGAATCTTTCATACTCACCAAAACCATCAATATCTAGATTATTTTCAACCACAACATCTAGCAGAGAGTCACCGACTTTTCCTTTGGTTGTTAATATTTCACCATCACGGTTTAAAAAGTGGACTGTTATTTTATCTTCTGAGCTGGAAAAGGAAGCAGTCCTTTATTATTTTCAGTAATTTCAAAAGATACTTTAAAATAATTGTTTTAAGAACTTGTAAGGTCAAAGAAACGGGGTGTGTGTGCATGTGCACTCAAGCAAATGTGCTCTTCTACAGTATTTTCTTTTCTTTCCCAAGTTCATTTGGGAAGAAGATGCCACAAATCAAAGGCATGTCTATCAGCCCACCCACGAGGAGAGCTCTGCCACCTCAAAGGAAACGGCAACCACTCACTACCAGGGCTATGTATCTCCCTATGTGTCATGTGCCTCCCTAGCAGTCATGGTCATGGGTCACAGTCATGTGAAAATATTCAGCAATCATTATCACTCATGACAGTCTATTTTGCTCTCACACAGCAATCAGAAAAACAATATCTCTATGAATGTGTCTCTAACAGACCAGACCACGGCTGTGCTGAGCTTTAGAAAAGCAAATCTTTCTGCCGTTAATAAGACAACTGCACATGTGTGATGGCACCGTTGCTTACAGGCCAGAAAACGTTATTTGTTTGTTCGTTTGCGTCTGTAGGAGGATAATACCTCCTAATGTGTTTTATTATAGGATAGTATATTATTTATCTACCAGCTAACTTAAATTTCTTTCCCTTCTCACAAACATCACAACAAAATTTGGGAAAATAACTTATACAAGCAACTAGATATCCTCCACAATTGATCATTTTAATTTTTACCTCACAATTGAAAATACGCACTTCAGCTTAAAATGATTAGTTATAATTTTGACAACTGCCAGCAGATTGTAATAGTCCATATCAAAGAAAATTTTAATGTAAGTAAAACCTAGAATTAAATAATTCCAGAGCTATACCTTACAAATTATCAAATTAGCTCATTCCATACGCAAGGCAACTGAAGCCCCTATCAGATAATAGCCTCCCTACAATGAAAAAGGAAAATTCCACTAATTAAAAATTACCAAAAATATGTGTGAAAGTCCCTCAAAAGGGCCTGTGCTGTCCAACTTTTTTTATAGCAAAAAAAAAAAAGAAAGCTTTAAAAACAAGTATTCTAAATATTATTCATGATTTTTCCAGGTAGAATGTGTAAGAATGAAAATACTCTGAAAGCAGGAAGACCACTTTGTAAGTTATTAAAACAGCACAAGGATGCAGGAGACACTGGCTTACGAGATATTCAGGAGGTAGAATTAACAGGCTCTAGTGACCACCAACGTAAAACGGACTGAGAGAGAGAGAGAAGAAATAATGTTGAAGTCTCCAGCTCCGGCAATCAGGGGGTACAGTTTAAGGTACGGGTAACAGAGGAGGAGAAGGAGCTTTGGGGAAGATGGAAATGAGTTTGAGTTTCGACCTGTTTAATTTAATAATAGAAAAAAGTAGATGAGAATGTCCAGAAGCCAGATGGAAATGTGGATCTGAGCCCAGCAGAGCAGTCTAGAGATAATGACATCAACACATACCTGGTAAAAGTACAACAGAAAGAATTCCAGCATTTGTTCTCACTACTTTTAGGGCTGCTATTCTTCTGGAGCACTCCAGCCAGAGCTGAGGCACGGAGAGGTAATTCAAACTCTCTTTTACCTAGACTCCTCCATAAAAATGGATTAACACTGTATGTAAAATACATAACACAGAGCTCAACAACTAGTGATTAATAATTTTTATTTAAAGTCTCAGTCCTTTTGCTGCTAAGAAGCCTGAACTGCTGCTATGTATTATAGGTCTACAACTCCAGAAAAAACCCTGCAGAGTAAGAGTACTAGTAGGTTTACCAAAGGACAGGAGAGGAAGCAGAGATTAAAAAGGAAAGGTAATTCTGTAGCTGAAAAATATGGATGTAAGAATCAGATGTAGATTCTAGCCCTAGTTCTGACATATGTTCATTAGATAACCACAGGAAGCCATTTACTTGCTTATGGGTAAAATGAGAATAACAGTGACTTCCCCAAGCTGCTGAGAAAATCAAAGGACAGAAAGTTTGTGGAAACTCTTTTCCTTTAAACATTATATACATACTTTACCCAAGTAATTCTATCCATTCAGTACTAACAAATGGTGTTGGTGGGTTTTGTAGATTTCTCCCCAAATTCTAACTAGCAAAAAGCTTTTAGCTGTTCCCAAGGAAAGGGTTTTATGCACTAGGAAACAACTGTGATCCTTCCAAATATACACCAATTAATCAGCTAATACTACAAACAACTATGTTCTTTACTTGTTACCCCTTACTCATTGCCATTTATTCTGCTCAACCACAGCAAACATTTTAACAAAGCTGTCATCGGTTACCGTGGTGAAGTTCAGGGAGGGGAGTTACAGCTGCCTCCACCGACCCTTTCGCCACAGAGTCACCTGGGATGATGGCTGGTTCAAGAAAAGGGCCCCCCACCTAAGGCTCCCTACTTTCATAGCCACCTTAACTCTTCCAAATGACCCCATGGCCAAAAGAATTATCAACCATTATTGTACTCAAAACCTACATGAATTTTAGTCCTAGTTTTGCCAGCAACTTAATACGGAATTTTTACTACCATTTACCTACCTCACAGGATTTTCTCAAGAATCACATGAAATAATATATGGAAAGCTGTTTTCAACTTAAATCGCTACAAAATATAAAGTACTGTGTCATGGTATTTTGGAGTTAAACTTCAAAGTCAGAACTACAGCTTCTAGATTGCTCTGTCCACTTGACCTCTGCGTGTTCTACACCTGGGATGTCTGATGTACAGCAGCTACCTGCTACTGAGTACTTAAAAGTTCCACTGGGAAACTGATCTTTAATTTTATTTAACTTTAATTCTTTTAAATAGCCACGTGTGGTTAGTGGTGATCATGCTGGACAGCACAAATCTCACATAACAACACCAGCTGCGGCCCCAAAGTCTGTGATAGGAAGCACAAGGCCATGGACAGAAACCGAGCCAATGAGGGGGAAGGCAGGGTTATAAGGGAAAAGAACAAATGTGCCTCCTATTAAGACAACTTCATAATGCCCAAACCCAAACAATAAGTTTGGGCGATTTAATTTCCATTTACAAAAGCATTTATGTTCATTTAAATACTAGTTACACAAGTATGTTCAATACATGTCCCAATTTCTAAACAATTTTTCAAGGAAGCATCCATTGTAGAAAATAAGGCATCTGCCTGGAGCAGAAAAGTGTAGGGAAAATAGAGACAAATAAATCCAGCCTGCCTTCTCCATTATTCCCCTCACAGTTAATGCAACAAATTTATTGAGCACCCAATATATAATAAGATAAAGGGGGAAAGAGGAATAAGTCCTACGCTCTATTCTCAGCTACTTCATCAAGAAGAAACTGGAAAAGGCAGAATCCAAATGCAACAGTTTCTCCCACCCTCCAGTTCTAGCTTTCTATTAATGCATGCCAGCAGGGTGTCAAAGAGTAGTTCTGCATTATATGGGGCCCCAGCACGTTCCTATACTCTGAAATGATGAGTACATTTTATCTCTATTACATCTAAGATTAAGTCTTTGAAAAACAAATATGCCCAAGAATATAAAACCTCAACATATTTGGGGTAAATTTTTTTCACATCTCTTTCAACAATTAACACAAAACAACACATGAGGCCTAAGAAGCTACTGCTGCTAACAGGTAACATCTACTGAGTCCTGCTATTTGCCAGGCACAAGATCACCTGCATTACCTGTATTCTCTCATTTATTCTTCAAATAATCGTGTGAGATCTATACTATTGTTATATCCATTAGCCAGTGGAAAAACAGGTTCACAGAGATTGAGGAAGTTAGATAGTAAGGGCCAAAGCCATTTTAAAACCCTGCCTAACCACTCCAACGCAGCGGCTTTTAACGCTGAATCAGCTAGACGAGAGCACACAGGGAAGCAGGAAGGATAGTGTATGCTAACCAGGCAGTGCCCTGACAAAGAACTGCAGACAGGAAGTCCTAACTTTGCAGGAGAAAAGGTCGGTTAAAAACTGCTGGCTGGGATCTCAATGGGGTGCATCTTAGGAACACACTGTATGCGGGAAACGTACTTATACGTTTTACGTTGACTGGTAGTAGAGCGCGGGACAAAAACTACCCGCAAACAATGTGATCACTGCAGGTTCCTGGAAGAGCAAAGGTTAGATTCGAGCCAAACCACAAGGACAACCAGTGGCAGCCAAGTGCCCGGCTTTCCTGAGGCCCTCGGAAAGGAAAATCGGGGGCCCTGGGTCCCCGTTTGCCGCCCGGCGTGTCTCGGAAACTTTGCGACGCGAAATCAGAAGGCGGCGACAAAACAGGGTCGCGAGGAGCGCCACGGAAAAGGAGGAGCCAGAGGCCGACGGTTCTGGGCGGGTGTCCGACTCGCAGGCCTCGGGCAAAAATAGAGCTGGGCCAGAAATCAGGCCCGGCGACCGTGGCCGCCCCGAGGCTGGGGCTGCCCCCTGGAAAAGGGGCTCTTAAGCACTCACGCTCAGGCCAGCGCCTCACCTGCAACGAGCCGGTGCCGACACGCTCAACCGGCGAGTCGCCGGCGCACAGCCGCCCCGGCCCAGCTCGGCGCTCCCGCCCGGCCCCCGGCTTCCCGGAGGGCCGCCGGCTCCCGCGCGGGCTCCCGCGAGGAACCACCACCGACGGGTCGCGCCGCCGAGGGCCACGGAGGAAGCTTGCAGAAGCCGGGCACCCCCTGCGGCGGCCATAGCCGGCGGTCCGGTAACTACCGGATGCGACGCAGGTCGGACGCACGACAGCGGCGGCGAGAGGCTGCCTCAGTGCGGGCGGACAGCTGCGCCGGCGCCTGGCGCCCTTGGGCCTCGACGAGAGTCCCGGAAGGCCGAGGTGCCAGAGACGTCCCCGTCGTTCCGCGCGGCGACGGCTCCGCCAACCTTCCGCGCGCGCTATAAATGCTGCAGATCCCGACGCACAGCCCTCCCCGCGCGCTCCCACGCCTCCGGGACTGGAGTTTTAGGGGGCGGGGCTAAGCACTTAGCGTTTTGGGTTTTTTTAACCTACTAACCAGGTTTTGTCTTAACCTTGCAGCTTTGTTACGCGTTTAGAGTTGCCACGCAAAAACAATAAATCTTAGAAGCGAGCTGAACGTCTGACGGAAAGTTACAGTGAAACAACCCCCAGTTAACGAACCCACTTTCTTTTGTTCCACACTTCCCTTCTCCCCACGCCCACCGTTAAAAGAAAACACGACGGGATAGATTCTGTCATCTCGGAGTTCAAATTAGTGTAAAAGGGAATTCTGGACATTGTCAAACAAGGACGATAGGAAACTTCAGAAATCTTAGAATGCCAATAGATGTAATACCCAGAGGAATAATTTTGAGTATAAAGTTATAAATGATCCCAATGAATAAATTTGGGGATACTGGAGGACACAGGTAGTACATTCTACGCCTGAAAGGCAAAGCAATGCTTCTTGAGTACTTGAACTTCATGAGATTTACTAGAAACAAAGTTTCTTAACAAAGAAACTTTGATAAACTGAAATTTTTTTAAAAGACTTTTACAGAAACCAGAAAGATGTATTTAAAAATATACTTTATCATGGTTAATATGTTGTGGTGGAAAGAGCATGGGCTTTGAGGTCAAAAATTAGCAATGTTCCAATTCAAGGTCTACCACTTTTGAGCTCCGTTGAGCTCTGAGACCTTGGATAAATTATTCTCTTAGAGGATCAGAGTTTCCACAACACTTTCACGGATAAGATGTTCCATCCTTCAGGGCCATTCTGGGGGTTAGACTAACACACACAACGCACAACCAGCCTAGTGCGTCACAAACAATGATGGATAACTTCCTGGGCCTTCCTCCCTAAGGCTAGCCGTTTTTTTGTTTTGTTTTTGGTTTTGTTTCGTTTTGCAGTGAGGCAAAGGAAAGGCCCCTAGAAACAGGATGGGGGTAGGCCCGAGAAGTGCGGCTGCCCATTGTTCCCTTGGTTAGGAGTCTTTCAGGACCCTTGGAACTTAGAATAGGAGAAGCACAGTACAGTACAAGCCTGAGGAAACTCAAGACCGTGCCCCTAAGGTTAGTCTTAAGACTATTTCAGGTCAAGTGAGTATTGCAAATATGCTAAACACAAGAACAGATATTTTAAAGACTATTCAGAACAAGAAAGTATAGACCTGAGTAAAGTCTCTCCAGGCAATGTACAGTGGACATTTAATGTAATGACAAAAGGCAGTGACTTAGCCCCTAAATTGACTCAAGCAGATAATAAAGAGAAAGAGTTCAAGTTGGAAAGGACACAAACCCAGACAAGTATTGCAAAAGAGGAGGTTGTGAAAGAACAGTTAATGTTTTTATAGGATTTAGTCTCCAAAGTCAGATGAATTAAATGTAGGAAGAATACTGGGAAAAAATGCAGATGTTCCCTGTCCTCTCAACCCTCCTTTCTCCCTTCAACTTGGTTATGGCATTTACAGCTTTATGCTTTGTAGAACAGTTGTTTGCATACCCAGTTCATCTTCATAGTCCACACACTTCCAGGCGCAAGGCAATGGGTCCATAAGTATTTGTGAGTAAAGTAATGTCATGTAACTTCCACTACCAATCATCAGAATTCATGAAATGTGCATGAAAATAAGAGATGGAAAAAATGTTCTCCAGATTTTCAAAGGCAGGTAAAGATTGATTCCAAAGATTATAGTTACCAATATTCATGCAGCAGTATTCCAGAGGAGACCTGTAGACATGTGGTTCATGAACACAGATAAAAAGCAATATGGAATTACTGAGGACAAGCTTTTGCTTATATATATCTGTTTTTATATAAAACTCTTACCTCTCCCTCTTTCATTCCTGTTAAAATTCATGGATATTTTGAAATTCATCTCAAATTCTCTTTCCCGTTAAGTCGTGCCTGTGCATCCCAACAGAGCATCCCTTCCTCTGCTGAATGCCTAAGACGTTTGTTTATTCTTATAAAACTTACAGTATCTGTTGTTTCAAAATGGATCATGTTCGTGAAAGTGTTTTGTGAACTTTAAAATGTCATAAAATTCAGATTCAATGCTTTCTGAGCACCTACTCTGTGCTCCATCACATATACTTTGTGTGCCTCTAGATGGAAGTGCCCAAGAGTAGGGATGCTATCTTATTCATCTTCATATTCCTAGCTCCTGGCATAGTGCCTCTCAGAAAGCAGCTATTTACCATATTTTTCAGAGTATAAGACGTACTTTTTCCCCAAATTTGGAAGGAAAATGGGGGTGCGTCTTATAGTCTGAATGCAGCTTACCCAGCTCACGTTGGTGAAATATGATGTTATTTATGTTAGTAAATATTTTACCACATTGTCTTAGGAACTCTCACAATTTTTATCTCATTTCTGCACAGCAACTCTGTAAAATAGATATGCCTGTAAGTAATAAATGCCTTTAATCAATAAATATGTGATATCAGCAGTTTATAAAATCACTATGCCTGTGCTGGATACACAGCAGTGAACAAAGCAACCCCTGGCCTCTTATTTTTATATGAGGAAAATGAGGTGCACAGTAGTTGTGAATTTCTGAGAATCATACTGATAATAAGTTGCAAATCTAAAATTTAAATTAGGTATTCTCTGTTCCAAGTTCAAGGTATAAGCACAAGAAATGATCATTTTATTATTTTTATTTCACAGACAATCCCTGACTTACAATGGCTTGACTTACAATGTTTCCTTTATGATGGTAGGAAAGTGATATGCATGCAATAGAAACCGACAAGGCTAAGCTATGATATCTGGTAGGTTAAGTGCATTTCCAATTTATAATATTTTCAATTTATAATTGGTTTATCAGGATGTAACCCCATCATAAATTGAGAAACATCTCTATTTTATTATATATTTACATATATTATTCATTAAATTTTATGTATCCTATTATTAATATATCATATATTGTTCAACTCTACATTTAATAGCAAATGCTTAACTTTCTACATGATCTATATATAGACATACCTCAGAGATCTTGGATTCAGTTCCAGGCCACCTTAATAAAGCAAGTATCACAATAAAATAAGTCAAATTTTTTGTTGGTAGAAGGTCTTCCTTCAGTTTGTAAGAAATACACTTGTGAAGCACAAAAAGTAAAACATAATAAAATGAGGTGTGCCTATAATTTAGGAATAAAGTCAGAAATTATCATTATCTAAATTTTTAAAAAGGAATATGAAATTAGACTTAGGTATATTTCATCCCAAGAAATTACTCACTCAATCCCCAGGTTATTTGTTAATATGGCTGATAATATTGGTGAGTTTTCTAACTTTAAATTAAAATTATAACTGATATTTCATAAAGTACTATTTTTGTCTTAACTGCTTCTCCTATTTGTAGTCTTTATTTTTAGCTCTCAAAATTTTTATTTCTGCCCTAGCTGGTGTAGCTCAGTGGATTGAGCGCGGGCTGCGAACCAAAGGGTTGCCAGTTCGATTCCCAGTCAGGGCACATGCCTGGGTTGCAGGCCAGGTCCCCAGAAGGGGCCACAGGAGAGGCAACCACACACTGATGTTTCTTTCCCTCTCTTTCTTCCTCCCTTCCCTTCTGTCTAAAAATAACTAAATAAAATCTTTTAAAAAATTTTATTTCTATTTTTTAAATATATCTTCTGTGTCTTTTCTCTTTTTTCTTTTTTAATTTAATCTTTATTGTATTTTTTCCATTACCATTTAGTCCCCTTATATCCCCCCCACCCCCCACCCCCGGCAGTAACCACACTGTTATCTGTGTCCATGAGTCCTTTTTCTGGTCCTATCTTGCTCTAAGGCATCCTCCACACTGGCAGTAGGCTGATCCAGTTAAAATACTGATTTGATCACCTTACTTTCCTGATGAAAATCCTTGAATGACATTCCCCAACCCTTATGTGGTACTCCATTACCACTGAAATGACAATTAAATGACATTCCATCACCATTTATTAAGAGAAAAAAGCAAACCTCTCAGCTGGACACACAATGCCCTTCCAGCTCTTTCTACTGCCCACCGAGCGTTGGTCCTGCCTCACGCCTTTCTCCTCTGCAGGTTTTGTATTCCACTGCCTGCACCTGGCTAATGCACAGCCAGCCTCCTGGACTCAGTTTGGAACTTTGCAGGAACCATTCTTTGATGCACGCAACTTTTGTGAATCTTACATACTATAAATTCCTCTCTCATAGCTTACAATTGAATATCATGTGCTGATAAGAACTTGATCAAGTGGCTTGCTGAGTTTCAGGTTCCATTTCTTTAAGATTACTTTTCAGGTGCTTATTAACTTTTTAACATGCCCCTCAAATGTTAATAGTTGCTTGACTCTTTTTGTGATATTAGCCACTCCTCATGAACAGTTCACTCGGCTGTGCAAAATGCTGGTGTTCTAACTGCCCTTCCTTCTGCAGTGGTTATGTAGACTACTTCTAAAAAGACAGGCTTACCCTCATATTCTCGTCCAATATCCTGGAGTAGAGCCTGTATAGGAAAAGCAAGATAAATTCTTGGTTGTTTCCCATTATTTGTCTGTCATTAACAGCTTTTTATGTTTTATATTTATTCACAAGGTAGTTTATAAAGTTATAATTTTCTAGAAAATGGTATATTTTGCCTAACATTTCAAAATCTATTGGCATAATTTTTTCAAGTATTTATTCATGTTTTTTAAAAATCTCTGATATATCTATAGCCAAATTGCTTTTCCTATTTCTCACTTTATTTTCTCCATTTTCTCTCCTTTCTTCTTTGAGCAATTTTGTCAAAAGTTTACTTTACTAGTCTTTTCAAATAATAACTTTCGGTATTGATCTTCTGTGCTAGATCTTTGCTTTCTAATTTTATTTACTTATCTTTATGATGTTGTTAATTCAAGTACTTTAGATTACCTGTTCTAACTTCTTGATCTAGATATTTAGCTCATTAGTTTTTAGTTTTGTTTTTTAAAAGAAGTATTTTAATTTCACTATGTATTTAAATTCCCTCTAAGTAGTATGTTTGATTGTGTCCCAAGTTTGAAATGCAATATTCTCTTTATTGTTCAGTTTAAATATTTTCAAATTTCCACTCCGTTTATCCTTTGATGGTGTGTCGTAATTAAGGTTTCAAGACTTTCCGCAATATATACAGTGCCCACCGTGGGTACCACATCCAATGATGCTACAGTTACATGAAATTTCTTACTAACAAAAGAATAAATGTAACAGCTAACATTTACTCCGTGCTTACTCTATGTCAAACACTGTCCTAGGTGCTTTACACTTTTTGGTTTACTTCATCTTTACAAAACCACTATGAGATAGGTAACAGCGTCATTATTATTTTACTGATGAATAAACAAGGGCACCGTTTATATTTACATAAATGAGGTTTGGGGTGTTATCAAAAGAAATTTACTAAATGGCCTTGAGTACAGTAGTTTCTATAACATACAAACACAACAGATACAATGTATATTTTATATTACATTCTTACAACAAGTGAATTTATTCACCTTTAGACTTGAGAGGAAAAATAAAATGGAATCTACACATTTCCATTTCTTTGAATCTGAAAGTAGTGCTATTGTTGGTGTGTATGCGTGACTTTCATTGACTCGATGTCAGAATGGATTTCCTCCATTTGGTTTTCATCTCGTTTGTACCATTTTTACCCTATGATTCTGTTCAAGACATTAGCTGTGTATTACTTTGCCTTTGGAGTTTATTAACATGCAGTTATTAATTTGAAGTTATTAATATGCAGGCCAGACCAGAGCTTATCAATAAAGAAAATTTAGTTAACAGTGCTCTGGGACAGCTCAAGGCTAGTCTGCAGGAATGCAGCATTTGATCTCTGGATTAAGATTGAGTAACTAGAGAGCAATTGCCAAATTTCCTTGAACTTAGTTGACATAAAGCTTTGAGTTAAAAAGAATTCTGTTTTGTTTCCATGTCAATTATTATTTACAGGAGTTTCTGAGTAATAGTCTGCTGCAAAGCTTCAGACTTGGGGTTTGCTTTGAAAAATCCATTTCTATTGAAACTTAACTTACTCTTTTTTTAAAAGCTCCACCTTCATTCAAATTAAAATCCTTGTGCATATCATTTTCCTATTAGAATACTTAAAAATCCAATGTTAAATAACTTGATTTGGGTGAAGCTATGTACAAGAGGTGCTCTGAAACATTCCTAGGTCAGGGGTGTCGCACTCATGTTCACTGGGGGCCACATCAGCCTCGCTGTTGCCTTCAAAGGTCAGAATGTGATTTCAACTCCCTAAAGTTAAGTAGTTACACGTATACAGTCCTAAAATTACAGTTGGCCCTTTGAAGGCAACCATGAGGCTGATGTGGCCCCCAGTGAACATGAGTTTGACGCTCCTGCTGTAGGTGGTGTGTAAAATGGTCCTACCTCTATGGAGGACTATATGATAACGTTTATAAAGATTACAAATT
This sequence comes from Micronycteris hirsuta, assembly GCA_004026765.1. Classification (NCBI taxonomy): domain Eukaryota; kingdom Metazoa; phylum Chordata; class Mammalia; order Chiroptera; family Phyllostomidae; genus Micronycteris; species Micronycteris hirsuta. Next base: position 80,380 of record PVJI01005869.1, read on the forward strand.
TATTTACTGTTTAATCCAGGAATCCCACTTTCGGAAATTTGTTCTATAGATACAGCTGTGTATGAAACAAAATGATGGGTGTACAGTGTTATTTGCAGCATTGTCTGCAATAGAAACAATTAGAAATGCTTTTCAAGTGTCCTTCGTTAGGAGATGAAATAAGCTATGGTACAGCAAGCAGTTCCCCCTTATCTGCGAGTTTTGCTTTCTGCTGTTCCACTTACCTATGGTCAACTGAGGTCCAAACATATTGAATGGAAAATTCCAGAAATAAACAATTCATAAGTTTTAAATGGCGCTGTCTGTGTAGCATAATGAAATCTCACTCCTTTCCACTCCATCCTGCTTGGGACAAGAATGGTCTCCTTGTCCAGCGTATCCATGCCGTACCGAGTCTCCACCAGGTCCCTGCCAGGCAGTAGCCAGTAGCCATCTCATTTATCGGAGCAGCTGTCGTGGTGTTGCAGTGCTTGTGTCCAAGTAACCCTTATTTTACTTAATGGCCGCAAAATGCAAGAGTAGTGATGCTGGTAATTCAGATATGGCGAAGATGAGGCAGGGCAGAGAGAAGCTAGAAAAAGTCCTTGGCAACTGGAACAGGGAAACCGAGACAGATAGCTGAACAAAACGGCTGAGCATTTTACATTCAGGAAACAAAAGGTCACCTCCCTGGAGATAATATCTAGGCCTCACTTGTGTTTCAGCTCCAGGCCCAGGAAAGCAGCAAAACCAGGTGGGTGGTGCTGGCCCAACTGCAATGACTAAGGACCCCTTGCCCTGTCACTGACCAATCAGTGGTGACCATGACCCTGAAAGGGCACGCCTAGAGAACTAATGACTATTCTGCTGAAATCCTCCTAAGACCATGCCTAAGATTCCTGCCTGCAAGAGAGAGATAAGAGCCTCAATACAAAGGACTCAGAGTGAGTGCTCTCCCTCTGGGAGCAGCCAGCACTATTTCCTTCCCTTTTTCTTCCCCTACTTCTTCCCCACCAGACACACATCTCTTAAACTCTAAGGCAATGGGCAGCTGGCAGCTTGCCCCAGACTAATCCCCTTTGAACCTGTCCCCAAAGACCCTCTTTTCTCTGAATTCCCAGTGAGCTGACAGCAGCCCAGTCTAGGCTCTCCTGTTGCTTCTTCTATGCTGAGCCTTTCCTTGATTCTCTGTCTCCAGCTTTAATAAATGTATCCTCATAGAAACCTGGACTTGTGCTGTGAAATCTTTCCTACACAAAGTCAAGAACCCACACACTACAGCTGGCCCTAGGCAGACCCACTTGGGGCCAGGTCCCTGTCCAGTAACAAAGAGAAGCCATAAGTGACCAGGTATATATGAAAAAACATAGCATACGTAGAGGTTGGTACTATCCATGGTTTCAGGCATCCACTGGATTGTCCGTGGATAAGAGGGATTACTGTACTACCCCACAATTGAATAATATGCAGCTGAAAAATGAATAAAGGAAAAGAAGCTCTTGTGTACTGATGCAGGGTAATTAATTTCCAGGGTACATTGTTTAGTGAAAACGGCAAAGTGTATAACGAAGAAAATAATGTATCATCTTTTGTGTAAGAAGGGGGTGAAAATAAGAATATTTATATTCATTGTGCTTGAACTTGCATAGATAAGCACTGGAAATGTAAATAATAAAGGAAAACAGGGGCACAGGGAACAGAGTAGACGGGGGCAGGGAAGGGAGCAAAACTCAGCGCACGACTTGTAGTATTTTGACTTTCGGACAATGTAAATGTACTAACTACTCAAAACAAAAGAAAAGAAAATAAGCACAACTTTCAAAAGAAAAAAGATTCCTTTTTCTGTTGTTCACAGATTTTTCTAGGCATGTTATACCTTTTGATAATCTTGTATATGCACTGAAGGCACTTAGCAAGGGGGAACAAAGGCAGAAAATACAAGTCTCCTGTAGGAGAAGGCTTAGAGCCAGCCTGTGGGAGGAAGTGGGATCCAAAAGATCATACAACGAGAAAATGTCGTAATTTTCTAGCTAGAAAGATCTAAATGACAATCATTTTTATAAATTAAGAAAATTGAAGCCCAAAATATTAAGTGACTTACCACAACCACTAAGACACACAGAACTAAGGACTGGAATTCCAGGAGCCCTGATGAACGAACCATTTTAATGCTTTTTTCTTTGTATCTTGATGCCCTCTGTTGAGTAATGAAACCCCTGTAATGAGGTAAAAATAACATGTGTAAAGGGTTTTAAGCATTTTCACATACATTAAATACTTTGATTATCTAATTATGTTATCAGGTCAGGTAGTATGTTGTAATAGTTAAGGTTACAGGCTCCAGAGTTAGATTTTGAATCCCTCCCTCATCAGTTGCTGAGTGACCTTGAACAAATTCTTTAACTTCTCAAGCCCCATTTTCCTTATCTGTAGATCGGGAATGTAACAGCACCCACCTCAAAGGGTGGATGTGAAGAGTAAATGAGGCAATGCACGTTAAGGACTTAGCCCTGCACCTAATATTTGCTCCCCGAATGTTATATTGTTACTGCTTTTATTTTACCCATAATAAAACTAAGGTTCAGGGGAATGGTTGAGGATCTTTCCCAAGGGCACATACTTACAAGTAAGTGATGTATCAAGGTTTTCTCACTTTAAAATTTTATACTCTCTCCATCCCTATATAATTCACAGATTCAATGCACTTTATTTTCCTCTAACTCATAGTAGTTTTTCTACTTTTTCTTACAATTCAGTCAATATGAATCTTTTTATGAAAAAGAAAAGATAACAGCCTGATGAATTTTGGATGAGAGAAAAGAAAAAAAATTCTTGTATTCAATCAAATTTTATTTTGCTGTCATTAAAGGATCTAACAGATTATAAATAAATATTAATTATTTTGTATGCTAACATAATATTTTTTAAAATCTAATTGGTGGTTGGAAAGGTTTCCTTACATAAAGAAACCAATTTCATCCAGATAAGGTTAAATATATGTTATAATTTTGTGAAATTATTCATAAATAATAATTATATATTTTATATTATGACATTTTATTATATATCATTTATATATAATTACATAATGTATAAGTTACATATTATACATGTGTGTGGTAATCATATAAGTTATAAACATGAATAGCATATAATAGTTATATATTATTTTTGTATAATTATAATATACACTGTATTTTTTATGTATGTGTCCACATGTTTACAATTCTTCATAACATGGTTGTGCAGCAATTCAATAAAATATCTTGGAATTATAAAACTATGAAGAAAAATATAAACTGATGTAATGAATGTGCTCTCATTTTAATTACCTATGTTTAATATCCTTACTTTCTGGCCTTTGCAAAGCCTCCTTGGTAAGCCCACTGCACAGCACTGTCTGGCTCTGCCTCTGAGTGTGCATTGTATCGTGCGGACACGAAAGTCAGCTAGTTCACTGTGTGTGTGTAAATAGTCTGGTCGTCAGGCCATACTTAGCCAATAGTCACATCCAGCGCAACCTTGCACGGAAGTCTTAGGATGTGGCTTCTGTGTACAATCTATGAAATAACTGGGGTGGGCTGCAGTGCATGTCTGGGTAAATAGATATGTTAACTGAAATGTACTTTAAGAAAAGATAAAGATACAAATAAACTGATTTGTAAATTCAAACTTTTAAATTTTTTTGAGATATAATTGACATTATATGAATTTCAGGTGTATAACATAATGATTCTACATGTATACATGTAGAAATGTGTATACATTGTGAAATGATCACCACAATAACTCTAGTTAACAACCATCACTGCATACAGGTACAAATTTTTTTAAATGCTTGTGTATATAATATAGTCATGTATATACATATATATACACACACGCATATATTGGGTTGGCCCAAAAGTCCGTATGGTTTTTCCATAAAATAAAAGACACGTTTTTCATTTTCATCAATAACTTTATTGATTTGGATATTTTGAGTATGTCAGCTATCTCCCACATGGTATAACATTGATTGTTCTCTATGAATGTTTCAATTTGATCTCTATCAACTTCCATTGGTCTACCTGACCATGGAGCATCATCCAGTGAGAAATTTCCAGCATGAAACTTCACAAACCATTTCTGACACCTTCAATCAGTCACAGAACCTTCTCTATACACTGCACAAATCTTTTTTTTTTTTTGCTCTTCAGTTGCATTTTTACCTTTCTTGAAATAATGAAGCATAATATGCCAAAAATGTTGCATATTTTCTTTCATCCTCAATATTAACATGGCTACACAAAAATTCACCAATTTTGTCAAGTTTTTTTTAATGTGCACTGATATGAGAGCTATCAGAATACCATCTAATAAACTTGTTTTAAATGAAGTTAAAGACAACTAAGTGCTACTAGAGCCATCTTACAGAAAAAATTAAATGAACTTTTTGGCCAACCCAATATATATAGGTATAAATAAATACATAATAAAATGATATACAACTCCAATATCCCATCGACAGGTAAATAGATAACAAAATTATGTATGCCCATAAAATAGAATACAAGTCAGCAATTTAAAAAGGGAATGATCTGCTGATAAACACAACAAGGATGAATCTCAGGAGAAAGAAGGTAAGACACAAAAGATTCCTTATTGTGTGATTCCATGATGTTAAGTTTAGAATTGGCAAAGTCAGCCCTGGGCAGGTAGCTCCATTGGTTACAGCATCATTCCAGGTTCTATCCCCAGTCAAGACACATAATAAGAATTAACCAATGAGTGCATAAGTAAGTGGAACAAAAAATTGTTTCTCTCTCTCTCTCTCTCACCTTCTCTCTCTCTAAAGTCAATATATTTTCTTTAAAAAGAAAAAGCTTTTATTTTTTAATTATGTTTTATTGATTATGCTACTACAGTTGTCCTGATTTTCCTCCTTAACCCCCTTCATGCCACAACCCCCACTCCCTCAGACAATCCCCCAGCCCTTATTCATGTTCAAGTGTCATGCATTTATGTTCTTTGGCTACTGTACTTTACATCCTCATGGCTCTTCTGTAATGACTTATTTGTATTTCTTAATCCCCTCACCTCTCACCCATTTTCCCACACCCTTTGTCCCATCTCTTTATCTTTAACATTTGGCATTTTAATTGTGATGTGTCTTTGACTGGGCCTCTTTGACTCCATCTTATTTGGGACTCTCTGTGCTTCCTGAACTTGCATGTCTATTTCCTTCACCAAATTAGGGAAGTTTTCTTTCATTATTTTTTCAAACAGATTTCCAATTTCTTGCTCTTTCTCTTCTTCTCACACTCCTAAGAAGCAAATGTTGGATTGTTTTAAGTTGTCTCACAGAGGGCTTACACTATCCTAAGTTTTTTGGATTCTCTTTTCTTCTTGTTGTTCTGATCGGTTGTTTTTTCTTCCTTATGTTCCAAATTGTTAATTTGATTCTTGGCCTAATCCACTCTACTGTTGTTTCCTGTAAATTGTTCTTTATGTCAATTAGTGTATCCTTCATGTCTGACTTGGACTTATTTATGCTGCTGAGGTCCTCACTAAGTTCCTTGAGCATCCCTGTAAACAGTGTTTTGAATTCTGCCTCTGATAGATTGCTTATCTCCATTTTGTGTAGTTTTTTTTCTGGAGTTTTGATCTGTTCTTTCATTTGGGCCATGTTTCTTTGTCTCCTTATTTTGGCAGCCTTCCTGTGTTTGTTTCTATGTATTAGCTAGAGCTGCTTTGACTCTGTGTCTTGGTAGTGTGGCCTAATGTAGTAGGTGTCCTGTAGGGTCCAATGGCACAGCCTTCCCTATCACCAAAGTTGGGTACTCAAGGTGCATGCTTCATGTGGACTGAGTACAACCTCCTCTTGTAGTTGAGTCTTGGTTGCCATTGGCAGATCAATGGGAGTGATTTACTCAGACCAATCAGCTGCAAGGATTGGCTGTGACCACTTACCACCAACCTCTGCCCTCTGTGGAGGATCAGCTGAGTGGGGTCAGGGTGGTGGTACTCCAAAGTGGTCTGTAGCTGTCCACTGGGTGTGCTGACCCTGGGATTTCCCAGGTAGTGCAGGCTAAGATCAGCCCTTACCTGTGTTTTGCTTGAGGCCACCTTGCCTGAGTTATAAAGCAATCTGAGATGGCTTGGAGTTTTCCAGGCGAAGCCAAACTGTGAATATAGGCTCACTGAGGCTGCTTGTTTACGAGGATTTAGGACATTCGGCATGAACCAAGACAATTCACATGGAAAAGCAGGTTGGGTGAACCCATAAATTGGGTGGGTTTCAGTCTCTGGGGGTTATCAAGGCAGGTCAAACATTGTTAGCCAGGTTTATATAATCTCAGATCCAGCACCAGTCTGCCGGGTCTATGGGGTAGGGCCCAGAAGAGGGACAATGGCCTCTGCTCTCCTTGATGCCAGACACCTCAGCCTTCCCCTGCATGCCACTGGTGTCCCTCAAGCCTTCACTTTGGTGCCAGAGCCCAGAGGGAGTGAGTCTGAGTAGGTGAGTCCATGTGTGGGTTAAGAGGAACTGCTTGGGACTCTAGAAGTTTCTTTCGCTGACTCAGTTCCCACTGGTTTTTGCAGTCAGAAGTTGTGGGAACTTATCTTCTTTGCACTGGAACTCTGGGCTGAAGGACCTGCTGTGGGTCCGGAACTCCTGGCTCCCAAGATAACCCTCCCAAATTTTTATCCGCCACACGTGGATATGGAATCTGCCTGTTCCATATCTGTGCCCCTCCTACCAGTCTGGAGTGATGTAGTTTCTTTAATTCTGTAGTTGACTTCCATTTAACTGGTTCCATTCAATTGATTTCTGTTGGTTCTGAGTGATGTTGTTCTATATTTTAGTTGTAGCTTTGTTGTGGTTGTGTGAAGAGGTGAGCCATGTATGCCTCCCTGCCATCTTGACTGGGAGTCTTGAAAAAGGCTTTTCTTTAGATAGAAATCTGATCAGTGGTTGCCTGGATTAGGAGATGAGGGAACTCTTCGGGGTAATGAAAATGTTCTATATATTGATTGTAGTGGTGGTTCCTAGGTTATGAGGACTTACCAGAGCTTTAATATCATAATTTGTCTCCTAGCATTTAGATCTTTGCACTTGAACTCTGGGGCTCCTTACAGAGCACAGTTCTGCTCCCTGGACTTGGTAACTGCCTACAGAGCATACTTTTGTTCTCTCTCTCGCTCTCTCCCTCCGTGCCCCTAAGCCCCAAGGGCCCTTCTCTTGCTTTAGTAACTTGTTTCCTGAGCCCATGCAACCCAGCTGGCTCACTTTTTCTACCTCTGTGACTTTCTAAATAAACTTCCACTTATATTTAAAGCCCTTTCAAAAAAATAATGTTGAAGTTAATAGATGTGATAGAGAGCATCCCTACTTTGTTGTCAATTTTAATGGTAATCATTTAAACATTTTACCATTTACTATAAACATTTCTGGCCATTTTTAGAAAATGGTTTTGTCAATTTTAAGCAGTGTGTTACTATGGAAAGTTACCTCACAGGGTGATCTGATCATAAATTCCTAACTAGGCAGGTCATTGTAGGTTGTCACAACCAGACCTCTGACTTTTTCACTAAAAAGCTTATCTTTGCCTTAAGCAAGCCCTGTTCATTATTTTTATGCCTCAAGGTTAACAAACCTTTGAAATGCCCCCTTAGAAACCTCTCCTAATACCATCCTCAAGACAGCACCTGTAAGCTCATCTTCAAGTGACTGCCCCCGAGAGTTTACTGTCTTATGATCCAGTCCCTACCTTGCTTTCTCCCACCTTCTGGTAATCTTCCTTATGCTACCTCCTTACTCTCAAATGCAAAAAGAAACTGCAAGCTTATTTTTAGAAGCATTTATCTCAGTCTGTTGAGATCTTGCTTCCAGGTGTATCCTCTGTTTGGATGAAATAAATTTTTATAGAGATTTGGACTTTCTTATGTTGATAGTGGTTTCCTTCCATTGTTATATTCAGTTTTTATTATTGATATAATGGTTACTTAGTTCTATCATATACTTTTTTGTATTAATAGCATTATGTGGCTTTTCTAAAGTATTGGCATAATGAATATTTATCAATTTACAAGCACACTATTCTAGCATTCCTGGGTGGGGGGGGAACACTTCCCTCCTCCCCCCGCTACTATTCCACTTCTCTGTTCTCATTTGCAGAAAAGATCTGAAAGAGTTATGCATACTCTGTCTCCCATTTCTCTCGTCCCATTCCCTCTGTAAACCATTACAGTCAGACTTTCACTTCATTACTTCACTGAAAATCTCTGAGTCAGGATCATCCATACCTTCCATGTGGCTAAATGTTCTGGTCGATTTTCAGTCCTCTTCTTACGTGATCCATCAGCAGCATTTTCTTCTCAATTACTCTTTCCTTCTACAAATGCTTCCTTCCATTGCCTTTGAAGACACATATCTTGGCTCTGCTTTTTCTGTCTCCTTTGCTGGTTTGTCCTCATCTCCCCACTTCTACATGTTGGAATGTCCAGGGACCATTCCTCAAACCTATTTTCCCGCTTTCTGCTCTGGGATCTGACACAGACTCCTGACTTGAAAATACATTTCTATAACCATATGCTGCTGAGGCATACATTCGTATCTCCAGCTCAGGCCTTTAGCCTGGGGATGAAAACAGGAGTATACATAAGGTCTGTGACTGAAAGTAACCTCCAAGGGTGAACTGATCATAAATTCCTAACTGGGCAGGTCAGTGGTAGGTAGTCACACCCTAGGCCTACAACTTCTTTAGTAAAAAGTTTTTAAGCAAGCCCAGTCCATTTTCTTGTGCATCGTGTGTACCTTTGAAATGCCAGAAGTAATCCCCTTTTCCAGACTCCTAGACCACGCTCAAAAAGGCACCTAATCTTGTTAACTATCCTATAATCCAATCATAGAGATTTCCCTCCTTGCCTTTCCCCACTTCACATAATCTTTATGTGTCCTCCTTAATTACAAAGGTATCAAAAATTGCAAAATTTTCATTGGCCAGAGTATTTGAGGTTTTGCTTCCTGGTGTGTCATCATTTTGACTCAAATAAGCTCAAATAAAAGTTTCTACAGGTTTGGATGTTTCTTTTGTTTTTGTTTTATTTTTGTTGTTGTTGTTGTTGATTTGGACATATCTTAGGACAACAGGCTTGAATTCCAAGGCTGATTTTCCAACTACCTACTCAACATCTCCACTTGAATGTCTACTAGTCCTCTCAAATTAACATATGCTCAATGGAATTACTGACTTCAGGAATCATATCCCACAAAAAAACTTTCTTCTTTTAACCTCTTCTCTCCATCAGCTAAAGTCAACTTTATCCTCTGGTTTTCTCAGGCTAAAAATCTTGCAGTCACGCTTGAAGCCTTCCTTTATTCATCAGCAAGTCCTATCAATACTCTCCTTAGGCTATATTAAAATTGGGCCATTTCTTACCCTCCATCTGCTACTACCCTGGTAGCAAGGCACCATTATTTCTGGCCTGCATTATTGTAATAGCCCCCTATGATATTACTGAGGCCTGGGACAGGTCACCGCAAGATCTCCCAACAATGGCATATTGATTATTTTGAATTAAAATCCCTTGAGAAGCAACAGGAGTGGGAGGAGTTCTCTGATTCTCCTCTGTCTCTCTAAATGCAGAAACTAGCTCTCCCTGTGATAGGTTCCTCCCCACTGGTGAAGGACTGAGGCAACTTTATGTCAAGCGTTATAAACTCCAGAGTTGAAAAGCCCTGTACAAACAAACCTTGTAACTCTTTTACTAATGTGCTAGATAAGATAAAACCCTGCCTAGATTCCTTTCTAATGAGCGCTAACTTCCTTTGTACTGTCAATTTCTCATAAATTTATTGTTTCTTTGTCTAATAAGTTTTAACAGGTGCCTGGTTTGATCATTTCTTTGAGCCTCATTTTATGATCTTAACATCATATTTTGATTCTCCTTTGGGCATATATTTGATTGTACTTTTCCTCCTGTTAATCTAACCTTATGCCATTTTATTATTTTATTACTAGTTCTGCCATAAGAACTAATGGGGGAGGGAGGAGATCCTCCCCCTCCCAACTGTTTCTCTGCGTCTGCATTTTTTTCTCCTTATAGTTTCTTCTAAACACCAATTTTATAAAAATTTCAGTCAAATAATGTCGTTTCTCTGCTCAAAATACTCAAATTGTTACCAAACAGTAAGTGGGGTCCTGCTGCTCGCTGCCACAATCTAGGCAAAGGTTTGGTGAAAAAGGAAAGTCTTCTTTATTCAAAGCTACACATTTTGGAATAACAGCTTCCCATATGCATTAGTCACTTAAGCTTATCAACTAAGGCTGAAATATTTTTAACTCTTGAGTTCCAGCTGTAATCACTGAAGCCTATCAGTTAAGGCTAAAATCTTTAATTTACTCCCCTCTGTTATTTATCTTATTTCTATAAGGTTAGTTTACAAACTAAAACAACACGAGATACAAAAGCTACACAATTTTTGGAAGCATGGCAGGCTTCTGCCTCAGAGCCTATCCCCTCTAGAACATCTAAAGAAGAATAACCCTGCCACTCTCTGCCAGGCCAGCCTGGTCCTAGGCGGCACCTAGAGTTTCTTCTCCCATCCCAAATCCATCCCAAATATCATTCTTCGGGAAGCACAGGCAGCTGCAGCATGTTCATCCAGGCATCCTCAAGGAAGAGCGCCTGCCTGAGAGCTAGTCTATGCCCCCCTTTTATTTTAAATCTTCTGGCCCATAATTCCATGCACTCCAGAGGCATTCAGCTTCTCCACCAATCCTGGCCCAGGCTGATTACCATAGTGTCCAGCTCGTTCCCCTGTGACTCCCTCTCTACTTCTCACCAGAGATCTGATCAGATCTCTCTGTATCAAAGTGGCTTCCCATCTCACTCAGTGCAGAAGTACCGTAAAATCCTTGAAATGACTTACCTACCCCACATGCTCTGACATTTTCTTTCTCTCTAATCTTACTTCTTACCTCTCACCTATTCCCTTTCAGCCACATTGGCCTTCTACTTCAGGGCATTTTCATTTTCTGTTCCTTCTGTCTAAAATGTTTATTAACCTAAAAATAAAAGGTCAAAGTGAGAGGCAACAAGCATTTATGTGAGATTTAAAAGAATAGCTATTCAGGAAGGACTGATTCAGGCAGCAGCCCAAAGAGGGTTCCTATTAGGAGACAATGGCAAGGGGTGTTTATGAGAAAGGGAATGGGAACAATTACATCAGTAGAAGTAAGGCATTTCTACTAGTGCAGATGAACCAATACACTGAGGCTAATTCTAAAAAATGGCTTCAATTTTCACTTTGGAACTCAGCAGTCCTATAGTCATAATGTCTTCTGTCTTGTTATCCTTGCAAAGAGTTCTTTGAGACACAGTGTTGCTTTAGGCTCAGATCAAAGGTTGTTTGTCCTGAAAACATGCCAAAGCATGTCATGAGATGTTCAGGGCAGTTTCTCTAGTATGGCAGTTCCAACTTCATTTATTTAAAATTATATTTTATTGATTATGCTATGACAGTTGTCCTGATTTTTCTCCCTGTGCCTCCTCCACTCGCACCGCCTACTCCCTCAGGCAACCTGCCCACCACTGTTCATGTCCAAGGGTCATTCGTGTAAATTCTTTGGCTACTCCATGTCCTATACTGTACTTTATATCCCCATGGCTATTCTGTAACTGCCTATTTGTACTTCTTAATCCCCTCACCTCTTCACCCATTCTCTCCCTCCCCCGGCCCATTTGGCAACCTTCGTAA
>PVJI01005870.1:0-92064 GCA_004026765.1 Micronycteris hirsuta
GCTAGTGGTCTGCTCTTAAAGAGATTGGGATGCATAAGGTTATGTGAAGGAACACTTTTTTTAAAATGGAGATTTGTCATAAAATATACAAGGCTGCCTGGAGGAGAAGAAAACTGTTTCGTTATAAACATCAATCATTATCTATCAGGCACCAGTCTCTAAGTTATAGTAGATACTGTGTGCAGAGGTGCTGGGGGGGTGGGGGGGCTGCCGTTGAGGGACTGCGTTCCGGTTCACTGATTGAGCGGGGCGACAGAAATAGGATTGTTTGATTTCAAGCAGTGCACACTCTATGTACAAATGCATTTATTAGCACTCTGTTTCTACTGAGGTTTTTTTCTTTTTCTTTTTTTAAATGCCAGTGATAATTCAGAGCTCCAACAATCACCATTGGTCAAAACTCCGTTAGAGATGAGGAACGAGAGGGAAAGGGTTTGCTGAGACAGCACAGTGCACCCCATGCCTTGGAAGGCCTCGTATAAAAATGAGGTCATTCAGAAACTTTCCCTTGAAGTGCTTCCAATTCTTGAATTGCCTTTTGTTTGGGAAATGAATAGCAAGTTGATTAAAAAAAAAAAAAGGAGACAATTAGTGAAGGTAGGGGGATGGGCTGAGGGAAGAACTTGAGGTTTTCTGCAATGAAGCTGAAACTGTGAGGAGGCCTGGTCCTTCATGGTGTCATCTCCCAGGCCATGTCCACGAGAGGAGCCTGCTGATGGCCATCCTCTTTCACTGCTGTTGATAAGGTCCATGGCTATAAAATAGCTTCATTGAACCCAAGTGCTCAACAGTGGCCCAGTGGAGCTGTCTGCCAAATAACTCAAACTGCCAAAACACGATACCTGATGGTTCAGTACTGCATGAAAAATTCTAAAAGAGTTCCCATTGAGTTGTTTCCAGATTTTTTTTTTTTTTTTTTGCCTCTGTCAAAGCAGTGAAATGAGAAATTTAAGCTTTTCATGAGGTGTTTTTGGTTGGGTGTTTTTGTTTTGTTTTCGTTTTTAAGCTCAAGAGCTTTTGAAATTTGTATTTGTGAAAATGGCTAATGTCCATGTGCTTATATCATGGAAACAAAACCCTTGCGGGAGGTGTGTATTTGTTTCTCTCTGGTACCTACACCAAGTGCTTATGCGGTTACTACATCGTTTGGCTGCCAAACTATTTAAACTCAGCCACACCCCATGAGCTTTCCTGGGTGCATGGCATCACTGTATCCCACTTGCGAGTGATCTTTTATATTTGACAGTAGTTTTGCTTCTAACTTTAAATGGTGAAGCAAATGTGCTTTGAAAACTCTGGTACACTCTAGTTGTTAAATAAGGCAATAACCTATGCACTTGTAATTCTTTCTCTATGACCTACTTACACACTACTTCACCCTCCTTATAGTATGATTAAAAGCTGCTTTGAATCCACGATTGCCTCCAGGGATTGGTGGCGAGAATTTAACAAACTGCTGAGAAGGCTTAAGTCAGTACGAGGGCTTCCCTACAGCTTCTCCTAAGTAATTCGCATGCAATTAAAGGGAAAATAAAAATTTCAGGAGTGTACATGTTAATGAAGCTTTTTCTATCTCATAGAATGTTGATATAGGTGGCATTTTATTCCATAGCTGGTTTGAAAACATTTTTTCCTTTTGATTAATGCAGTTACGCTCTGCCTCTGTTGTGGGCACTGGTTCTGTTTGTTTAAAAATAAATTTGTTATATCATCAGCTCATTATATACATTTGGGATTTATGTAAATAATGTGTGGAAAACCAAAAACTGTCAAGGTCTGCCTCATTTATCCAGCTAATTATTAAAATTATTGAAAGCAACAAAATTTTTACAATTGCAAAGCTAGCCTGCAGTAGCTGGGGTAGGGAATAAATGTAACCCAGTGTTATTAGGAAAAGCTTGGGCATTTTGGATATAAGAATTCATCTTATTGCATGTTTTTCAATTCCTTATGAACCTAGATCTGGTTCCTCAGAAAGGCAATGTTTTCAAATGAAGTTTAGTCCTAGTCCTACATTAACTGTCTTGGAATTAGAATCATCCTGGTCAAAAGCCAGATACATTGTTCAGCTGAAGAAGGAAATCAAGTGAATTACGTATGTTTGGCCTTAATTGAATACTCCAGGCCTGTTAACTCCACATTGCTCAATGCATCAAGCCTGGATTTATATTTATATATAAATATTTTCCTTCATAACCTCTAAAACTGGCCAGTTCTCATCACACAAGAGTTGGTGAGATTTTTTTTCTCCGCATTGTGGTGTTTGATACATTTAACACAGGTGATACATGTAACTGCACGTGACTGAGTTGTTTAACCCCCGGCTACTGTGATTACCGAGAGGCAAACTATTAACATCAATGTCTGCTCTGCCATTTATAACGCTACTTAGAATGTGAAATAGGCCATGAAGTAGTCTTACATACATGTGACATGGGGAAAAGTTTCATCCAAATAATCAAACAATAAAACAATAAGGAGAATGCTAAATTAGAATGCCACCATATAAATTACTTATCTTTTAAGAATTTGAGCAAATCATCTGGGAAAATCCAACTCATCTTCTATTTTTTGTAAGCATTTTGTCATTCACAATTCCTATCAGTAAGTCAGTCACAAATCGTAAATGGTTATTTAAGCTTCATAGTCATTATGGGCCTCACACTCTTTAATGAAGTCACTGTTGGTTTTTAATCATCGTATTACACACTTGGAAGTGACAAATTTGTGATTTATCTTTTTAAAAGAAAATGTGATTTATTACTGTTTCTTATTTTCAGTCCCTTATACTTCTTAGTGTTTTCAAGATGATACAAAAGTAAACATAACTGTGCAGAGATTGATTCATCTTTCTCCTTCAAGCTCTGAGATAAGTTCCTAAATTTCACTTGGGCCATTTTTGATATATTTACTTTGGCTAAACCACGAATCCTATTTCAGTTATTATGATTAGTTCGTATGCTAGCAAGCATATTACACTGAGAGCATTTAAACAAACAATTGAGATGATTCCAATCTGGTGTCTTTGGGAGTTTGGCTTTGACCGAGAGGTGAACTAGGCTTTGGCCACACAGTGGCACGAAACGTAGCAGCAGTTCTCCTCGTGCCAGGCGCTGTGGAAATGGGGAATTGGGAGGAACAGTGCAGACTCAGTGCGGTGAGCGTTTCAACGTGCTCTGGACCCTGGGAAAAGTCGGGCTAATTTTAAAGCCGGTGAGCACAGCAGCCCCAGCCGCCTGCCTCGGGCAGGTCCCTCCCCCGGGCGGGCCCGCAGGGGTTAAGCAGCGGCGCGCGGGCGCGCAGCTCCGCCTCCGCTCGCCGCACCTGGCGCTCCGCGGATCTTGGCCTCGGCGCTAGATTTCGGAGGGGATTGGTGGAGCGAGGGAGGGGAGAGAATGTGACAAGTGCCGGCTCCGGCGGCCGCCGCGGGGAGGCCGCGCGCACCTGTCCCTGCCCGTCTCGCCGCCCGCGGCCGCTCGGACGCGCGCACCGCCCCCCGCCCCCCCCAACACCGCCCGCCCTCCGAGCGCCGCGTGCGCTGCGAACATGACTTCTGCCTTCAAGCTGGATTTCCTCCCGGACATGATGGTCGAGGGCCGCCTGCTAGTTCCCGACCGAATGTGAGTGGGGCCCTGGGGGCACGTGTAGGCGAGCGGGCGCTCTACTTGCGCCCCCCGGCCGGGCAGCCACTGCCAAATCGCCTTCCCGGATCCCCGAGGAGGGCGAGGCAAGCTCGGCGGCTCCTCCGCCCCGGGAACGCGGGTGGCGGTTCCGAACCAGCCGCCTCCCCTGGGCTTTCGAGCTCGCGCTGGGCGCGGGAGGAGGGAGAGTGTCCTGACCTGCCAAGCGGCGCCGGGACCGGAGGACTGAGCGCGGGGACTGGGGTCCGGAATCGGGTCGGGGACCGGCGAGCCAGGCCTGCGGACGTGAGCGGGGACCGAGTGAGGACCGGTCAGCGGGGCGCGGCGTCCCGGGGTGGAGTGCGCGCGTGCACGCTCTTGTCATTGGAAATGCGGGGCTGTTGGAGCTTTGGTGGCCCATTTAAAGATCCCTTCTTCCCAAATTATCCGCTCATCTGACTTTGCATTTGCAAAGATTTCTTTTCTATAGTGGGAGAGGGAAGGAGAGAAGAGGAAAGAAAGAAAAAGGGCTAGTGGTGGTGGAAAATAATTATAAAACATTACAATAGCCAGGTGTGCTCTGTGGCAGAAATTAGTGGTAATTTTTACGTAATCATGGTGGTTTTGTCTGATATGCAGCCTATGATTTAATAATTAATGTGCTTCTGGTAGTTTTACATGTCGTCAAACTAGGGTAGAGTTTATTGGGAGAAGTAGAGAGCTGGGGTTCCTGTAGAAAGTATGCTTCATTTTTATCTGGCTGGTTCGTTTTGGTAGTGCCTGAACTGGCAAGAGAAACTTTGTCACCTCAGTAGGATCTATCTGATGTCAGCGTGTTGTGAAAAGAAAACCCGAAGAGAGAGGAAAGGGCTTGCCAAAAGTGGGTGTGAAAGGTCTGTGTCCATTTTAGGCATGGAGTATGTGAAATTGTCAATTATCAGGCAAGAATGTCGATCGTGAATCTAGGCTACAATTAATCTAGGGAGAAAGGACTGCTATCCTTGATAAGAGTCCACCTAAAATGTTTCCTGTTCTGCACACTGTAAGACTTAACGTCCATATTCTTTCTGGCACATTACTGTACTCTTACCAATTTTCATGCCATTCCAAGGTTTATGATCCATTTCCCTGGCAACTAACTTCCCCCAAGGTGTTAGACTGTTTTTCTTGTATGTTAAATGTTATGAGTTGAGAGATTCTTGAGAAACTCCACAGTGGGCAATTACTTGAGCTCCTAGGAATTTTTTTTAATGGGAGAGGAAGATGACAGAATCTGTTAAATTTGAATTGTCCTTTCAGTGGATATTAACGCGAAATCAGGTTTCTTATCTCCACTAAGATAATCAGATAACAAATTAAAATATTGAATTTCCTTTTGGCACTTTTCTTGGAGAAATTAATCTTGGTTAGTAACATTCGCATGATACTGGTTTTAAAAGGTCTCTGTCTTGTCCCCCTTAAATATATATGTATAATATATAATACGTATTTTCACATTAGCTATTGAAAATTTTGTGTGTTTTCTCCTCTCCAGAGGAATGTTGGGGCTGAACTGAAGAGCTGGCTTGGCCCTGACTTTGAATTTATGGTCACCTGCGATGTAAGTGACCATAATGTATCTGGCTAATGAATGCTCTCTGAATTTAAAGTGTTAGTGGCCTCCGAAAGGTGCTGTCTCTTGTCAGTTAAATTATGAATGTTTAATTTGTTCTTTTCATTAGGTGGATGTAGGTGGCTTGTTCAAACTGTTTGCTCTGAATGGAGCCTGTGTATTTTAGCCACGGAATATCCATACGAATCCAAATGTAACTTCTGCCCTACTGATCTTCCAGATGTTAGTTATTTCCAGATGATGTCCTTTGGAATCAAACTTAAATTGTTTTCAGTGTTTCTCAATTATTGTTTAATTGACATTTTTTAAAAAAGGGGAAAACTAGAGGCTTTGTATATGATAATCTTATTATTCGTCTCCTTATCCCTGAGAATATGATAGTATAATTTCCAAAAAAAGTTTGCAATTAACAAACATTAGAGACTAAGTGGGGAATAGAGAGGTGTGTAGGAGGGCCTATGACCAGTTGAAAAACTTAAAACCCACCTCGCAGTGTATTTTATCACCATATTTAAACAATTGAAAAGATAGCTGTGTGGATTCAATGTTTTTCAGACTGGTTGTCAACGAATGGTATGATGCCCTTTGCATTAAATTTCCGTGGGCTAGATATTGCCCTGTTTCTGAAAGGAACTTAAATAAAGCAGAGGGGCTTTTCCGGTGCTGATTTTTTAAAGCAGTAGGACGTATTTTCAATGTCATTTTCCCAGGAGAATATATTGGATAAATTCGTAAGACATAATATGATTGAGTCCTCAAAGCAGATACACAAATAGCTTTGGAGATGAATTATCACGCTTCATAGCCCCACCAGCCACCCAGTGTTTAAAAGGCCCAGCTTACTGAACAATCTATAGTGGTATAGAATTATTAGGACATTAAGTCTTGGGATTTTAAATATTCATTAATAAAACTGTAAGTAGAAACAGACCTTTTAAATCATCTTAACTATTAATGTTTTGTTATCTTTGTGTCACTATAGAATATCATTTATAACAAAGTATGGTGAAACAAAGTAGGAACTGACTTTTTTTTTAAATCTGTTTTAAACTGAGGTAGCTGGTTTTGGATTGGTGTTGGGTGTGTGGGTTTCCTCTGTCTCACCTTTTTAATGATCAGATATGCATTTAGGGTTTTTAAGTGTTTTTTTAATTTTTAAACAAAAATATAAGACGTAACTTGAAAAAGAGAAATTACAGGTGGAAAAATCTATACAATTGCAAAAATATTAGCTCAGATTTGTGATGTTAAAATAAGATGCCGAGAAGAAACTACCAAGAAATTAAAATGAAAATTTTTTTTTTAATTCACAATTGGTAGGTAACCTTATTGAAAAAGAGAAAAGTTATTTTGAGTGTAAATTCATCAACACGGTGAATTTTCCATCTGTTTATTAAGTCCTCCAAAGTTAGGATAACTGGAAATATTTGTCATTGTCTAATTGCACTGAAAGCTGGTTCTAAGGACGTCGTTGTTGAAGATGAAAGGGGTGTAGGGACCATCTCAGCAGACCTAGTTTCATAGACTAAGAAATTATTAGAGGGGCCACGTGACCAGTCTAAGAAGGCAGCATAATTACTGCCTTCGCCCTTTCTCCCCCAATTTGACAGAACCGTGAGTCATTGATTAAATGTCTACTATGTCTCAAGACACTTTATTTATAGTCTCTAACCTTCACAACAGATCTGCAGGGTGGTTATTATACCCATTTTACAGGTCGTCCTTAAAGAGGTTACGTGCCACAGAGGCAGGAAACAAGAAAGCTGTGGTTGGCTTGTGTATGAGTGTGTTATATAAACGTATGTTCACATGTTAATGGGAGGGAAGAGAGCTCTCTGGACTAAATATAAGTATGACTTAGATTTTTTTTTGGTCAGAAAAGCAAAATGGTGCTACATGGGAATGATTGAGCTTTATAGGAAACACATACCACCTTTTCAGACTTGATTCTCTAATTTGGTTCAAATTGAGTCTGTTACTATATAATTTGATTCAAATTTACACTGCTATTTCATATTTCAGTTAACTAAGGAGAGTATATTTTAATTAAAAATATTTTTGGTTTACAAAGTACCAGCAAAATGAAAGTCAAAAGCAGTGGGTCCTTTTTTTTTTTTTTTAAAGATGGCATTTAAAATGTCCTTGGAAAATGCCATTACAAATAATAAAAACAGTTTATCACCTGATTCCGTGATGGTCATAAGAAATTATTCAAATGAGGAGACTCTAAAAGAAAGGGCTATACATATGGTTCTTTAAGGATATTTTTAAAATGTATTTTCAAGTGGGATTTCTCAGTTAGCACTGAATATTTTAGTATTAGCTGCTTCCTGAGACCCCAAACTCATCCCACATTGCCATTTAGAACATTAAAGTTATCTGTAATCTGGATTAGAGGTATATTATTTTATTAAGGCTTGCTGTATAATTGTAATTTCCTGGATTGAGATTACTTTGGCATCTGTTGAGGAGAGGCGGTGAACCAGGGTGAGGGGGGCAAGAACCCAGCAAAACAAGATAAAAAAGAGGATTTTCAGATGTGAACCTAGTACTGAAGATATTCACGTGATCCTTTAGAATGCTTTTCTCGTCAGTATTCCCCACCCAGCAGCAGTAATGATGGGAGACTGCGGTCTTCCCCTCCCGCCCCTTGTTCTTGTTTTTTTTTTTTTAAACACAAATCCCCAAACTTTCCGTTCTCTTCACCCCTTAACTTGTGGTTTTGTTTCTGACAAGTTAACACACATTCACTTGTTATAAAAACACACATAGTGCTTTGGCATACACAGAATCCGATACACTTTCGGACAGCCGGCACACATGTGATCTAGGTATGTGTCAAAATCTGGGTGGAGTTCTTTGTGGAGGCTTATATGGAGACTCAGGAGACCGAATGTCAGAGGGGGTCTGATGTCACGGTAGTGAGCTAGAAACAAACCTCCCAACTGCCAAACAATACTATAAACATCCCTTACCATACTTGTGTTTCAGTGAAAACTTCATATTTTCAATGTGTTGCAATGAGCTGAATTAATGTCACTCCTGTGTGGCTCTTCCTGTGCCGAACTTGACCCAAACTTAGTGTGTGTTTCCCACTTAAGAGTGTTAATACCAGAGGGTTCTGTTTTTTCAGAGGAGGGTCCTGTTTGCTTTTTGTTTGTGCATTAGGACAGACAACGGAGTCAGCTATTTCTCAGTGTAATATTTGTTCTAGGAAAGCGCAGAAGGGAGTGTTGGGAAGGTCCTAATGATTTCCAGTCCATCGGCACCTGCGCGTGCCGTGCCCTGGTGTCTCTGCCCTCTGTGAGGGAGGGGCCGCAGTCTAGCGAAGCCAGCAGCAGCTGTGTGCTACTTGTGTAGCAGTGCAGAAAATGTATTTTTATTTTTCCTTAAGAAAAAGCTCTTGCTCAATCTAAGAGAAATGGAGCTGTGCACTCCTGGAAAGACCTTTGAGGGAAACAAAAACCAATTAGCGCAGTAAATGTGATACTCTCAGGTAATTGTCAAATAATTATTCCCCTTCAGCGTCATCACTGTGTAATTGTGCCATCCAATATTCTCCTGCTCTGAATGTGGATGTGAAGGGATGGAAACTTTGCTCCCCTCCTGGGATTTCCTTTTTCATTTACTGAGAGCCTTATACTCCTTCTGAAGGACTTTTAAAAGAAAGGGGGAAACATTGAGGGAGATTTTGAGCCACTTCCCATTTGTCCTAAATCACAACAGAAAGTGATTACTCCAACTAGCTTTATCGAAATGCAATTCCAGTTTTGCGGTTGAAGTGCCGGCGAGCATGGTGGGGATTTACAGTCACTCTGCAACACCCAGAGCTTTGTGCACAGTCTGTTTTATGAAGTGCAAGTTGTACGTTATGTTCCGATACTGAGAGCGATGCTTCAAATCAGCTGATAATTTAAAATGGAATGCTAATAAATATGTAATCATACGGCTTTCAAAATGACAAATGAGTACAAATTCCGTTTTTGGCTAAATTTTAATTACTCCTTAGAATGAATGTCAGAGCCAACTTGCCAGCAAATTATTAGACGCATTTTCTCCCCCTCCTGAAAATGTATGTAAATTAGGTTTAGGCTGCATTTAGTTAAAAATAGCATTTCAGTTTATTATTCTGGACTTTTCTAACAGACTAATATGGCCTCTTCCATAAGGTCAGCTTTTAAATAATCTGAAGAGATCTCAGTTTAAACACACTGTGGGTCATACAGACAGATGGACCAGTACATGGGATGCCTTTGATGGTAACAGTGCTTTAAAAATGAGGTGCATGGAAGGTTTTGATTTTAAGCCTTAACAATGAAAGAAGTCAAAGAGGTTTTTCTTTCCCATGAAACTGCTGTGGCTCTCTCTGTCATAACCACAGAAGTCAGTTTTTATGACACACCGGCTGCTTTGTCCGACATTTACAGGCTCAAACGGGCCTGAAGGTTTCCTGCTCTCACAGATGATGGTGTTGATTCACTCCTTAGAGAGAATGCAGTTAATTTCAGCTGCTTTGATTAACATTTTGACATAACTTTTGCACAGCTTAAAATGTTTGTAAAGCACCATAAGAATGCATAGTTCTTCGACTTCCATAGCACGATCTAAAAATTCCGTGATGTTATACTGAAAGGCTTACTTTCCATGCTTTCTCTGAAGAAAGTTCATAGCTTGACTTAGGCTCATTAAATTTTAAGGTGGTATTTTAATCCCCTTCCATGAATCATGTCTTCATTTCTTAGTCTCCCCCTGCAGCAGTAGAGTTGTACCGCATTTATCTGACACAAAATCATTCGGTCCTGGAGGCTAGAAAAGCAGAATGTTTTGTCACTCATCTGGCTGTGGTCAGTAGGCGTGTGTGTGTGTGTGTGTGTGTGTGTGTACACACATATGCATGCCCATGTATATGTGGGAAAACATTCAAAAAACTATCCCATTGGGCATAATTCTTTACCTTCTCTAAATATTTTACATTTAATGGTCTTTGGCTGTAAAAGTGACGAAATTCTTGCACAGTGTAACAGGTGTTTACAGATTATTACCTTTGTAACTGAAAAATTAAAGATTCAGAAAAGTTTAACAATTTGACCAAAGATGTACTTCAAATTAGTAACATAGCAGAAATCGGACTTAGGACTGTCTTTTCTTTTTATTTTATTTACTGATTTAGGGGAGAGGGGGAAGAGAATGAGAGGAGAAACACCGATTTGTTGTTCCATTTGTTTATGTCTTCATTTGTTGCTTCTTGTATGTGCCCTGACCGGGGATCGAACCCGCATCCTTGGCATATCGGGATGACGCTCTAACCAAGTGAGCTCGTTGGCCAGGGCTTAAGGACTATGTTTTGATTCTTTGGCCCAGAACCTCCGAGTAGCTTCTGTTAAAAGTGTGAAAAGTTTCCTCTGATGACCCTGTCATACCTGACTGGTGACAAGCTGAGACCTGCACCTGGGAGCCATTCTGTGTCTCCGTTACAGCTGAGATGATGCTACTGGCCCGATCTTTTAGGTTTACTGTAGGAACAAAGACTCTTCACAGGAAAATTTGGACAGTGGACCCTAAATTGATATTTTCTTGAGTAGACACAGCTGGTCCTAGCCAGACCAAATTCCTGGCTTCTGGCACATTTTATGTATTCCATATATATTATCCCATCGCTTCCTGTCGCTGTTGAAAGGAGTCCTTGAAATTGTGATTGTGCCAAATGGGCATCCAGCGCATAAACAGAACATCTTAAAAAGGCTGAAGTTGCAGGAGATTGATGGAACTATGAGGGGGCAGATTGGTGTAAATCAATTTAAACACGTGCCCTCGCTCTCACACCCAATTGTTTTTTCTCTTTGCATCTCCAGAATGAGACATTGGGTGTCATACGAGAGAACAAACACAGGTTGAAATTTGACATACCATTTTCTCCCTGAAGGCTCTTAGAGGAATAATAAAAGGGAAAAATGCTATGAAAAAGTTTAAGGAAGGACAGCTCTTGGCATAGAGGATGCCTGTCTGTTTTGTTAAGCTGCTGCTCCCTGCTGATTCTTTGTACCCGAACCTGGGTCCTTTAGGTCATGAACAGCGTAGCTGTTTTTGAAGTTGTCTTTCTGTCTTTTTCATATTTTCCTGATTTGTATCTTTTCAGTCCTCTTAATCTCTAAGAATAAATGGGCTTCTCTCGGCCCATTTTATTATCCGTTCCTGAGCGGTTTTCTAAATTTCAAGAGGAGGCCACATCTGTCCACAGAGCTGGGGCCTCGAGAGGAGGGCGGTATCAGAACAGCTCGGTCATCACTGGTAGTAAATTCCACTGGCGCAGCTGCGTGTTTCTGTGCGCAAAACTGTATTTGACTTCTTCCTACATTGTGGAAGGGGTGTTGAGTTTTCTGGTTGAATGTAAGTGTAGCATATTTCAGAATGATTAACTTTATGGATGTCATTGTTGTGGCCAGCTATATTTGGCTCTGTTGCAGCTGTGTTTGCATTCTCAAAATTGTCACCAGAAGGCCTCCAACTGCAATTACTCCCTTCAGTCCATGCTGGTAACATCTTTCCCTGTAACTCCCATTGTGCGCCCAGCCATCTCTCCCGGGCGTCAGGATTTAAAGGCAGCACACACATCCTTTGCAAAGCCCGAATGCTGGCTAACACGGCAGTAGCGCTCTCTCAAAGGGATTTCTTAATATGAAGTCATTTTTATTTTACATCGTGATGCTCCTTGTCAGGATTATTTTTTCTTTTCACAAAAAGCCCATATTTTCCCAACTCTTTTTTCCCCTCCTTTTCTCTTACTCTTAGATGTCAAAAAATCACTTCCAACATCTACTGATGGGCGGTGTTTCTTCATTTTCTGTAGAACTAGGGCACTCAGCACATGTTTTTACTTCTGATTCTTACAAGTGCCTTACAAAACCTTGTGTGGATAGGAGGTTGAGGCAAAGCTTTGCTTCTGAGCACTTGCCACAGAACTTACCTTCTCTCAGGTGGAATTTAGGAAACATTTTATATCCTTCATTCAGAAATCATTTTAAGTCAGTGGGCTGTTGGGTGGGTTTTAAATTTTAGTTAGAAACCGCTTCCTTTTGGACAGTTTCTGCTTGTCAGGGACGTTCGCCCTGCCGCAGGGTCTGCTGGTGTGTCACAGGATGGGATCACTAGGGATGTTTCTCTCACAGGGGTGTCCAACCTTTTGGCATCTCTGCGCCACACTGGAAGAAGAGTTGTCTTGGGCCACACATTAAATACATGGTAACGCATAATCACAAAAACAAATCTCATAATGTTTTAAGTTAATTTATTATTTTGTGTTGGGGCGCATTCACAAGCATCGTGGGCTGCATGCAGCCCACGGGCCGCAGGTTGGATGCCCCTCCGTCTAGGGTCTCTCCAGCAAAGGGTCGGAAGGTAGTTCTTCGAGGCTAAGCATCCTTTGCTAAGCAGCAGCCTCATATAATCTCCTGGCTTGTCTTCTGATTTGTTCCATGTCCCCTTCAGGTCTCAAGTGACTTGTCAAGATTCCCCATCTAGAAAATAAGGATAATAGGATACGCTTCTTACCTGTCCCACAGCGCTATTGTAAAGCTAATACTGGGAAAGGAATGACAACCTAAATATTTTATAGCTTCACGGCACTTAAAACTGACCACAGGTTCATCTTCATTGCCTAGGAGAATCAAATACAGTGGAACTTCATTACAGCTGGCCAGCTAATGTTTCCTCCCCCAGAACATTCATGCTTTATAGTCTCAGCCAAAGACCCATAAAGCAGTATTGCCCCATATAAAGTTTCAGAAAATGCTTTGTACCCAGGACAACGTTAAGAAGATGGATTTTCTTTTCTCTCTTCTTTCTGCATGATGATTGAGAAACAAAATACAGTTCATGGGCCAGCAACTGTGAACTTGTTGCCAGACCTACTCTTCTGGAGTGCGGTGAAGCAAAAAGCAGTACCTCCCTCCAATATCCCCCTATGCATGTTCTGAAAAAAAGCCCATCTCTAACCTGCTGAAATAGATGAGAATTAGTCACAGGATCTGAAGGCTGGTTCTCACATAAAGGGACTCCTAACCCTGCAGAAACCCATCCTTTGAGAAAACAAAACAATTTCGATGGTGTGAATCTGGAGGGGGTAATATTGTAGATTCTGCCACCTCATGGCCTCACCGGGCGCTCAGGTCACAAATGCCTGGAGAACAAGGGAGGAAGAGGAGAGTCTCTGAAGGAGGAAACCGTTAGGAGAAAGAATCATTGGCTTTCGCCTTAAGAGGTGGCACAGTGGATATAGGGTGTGTATCCAGGTGGTGCCCAGCTGCAGGGTGCATCAAAATTATTCTGTTCCTGGACTTTAATAAGCAGACACTTATTTCTGCTGACATAGCTGATAGGGTCCCTGAAATCGAAGACCAGAGCCATGACAGCTAGTGTGAACATTTGCTTCTCACGTTACAGGTCACTGTAGACCTGTTCATTAAGATCAGACATGATGAGATTCAGTTGGGAAGCCTGATCTGAGCCCATTGGTGGAGGGACTTGCTCTGTGACGGGCCAGGGGAGCACGCGGCATGGGCTCTGGCCAAGAGAGGGATGCTTGCCCCGACCAGCAGGGCAGTCAACTGGGGTAGACCTGTTAGTGAAGGAGTGAGAGGGACAGGAGGTGCGAAGAATGGCAGCAAGACAGGGTTCTGATCAAGCTGCAAATTTTATTTGAGGATCGCGGGTATATATACTGGTTGGCTGAGGGGTGTTGCTGGAGAAGCTCGGTGGAGTCGTGGGTCTTACTGATTGGTCCTCTTGCTCTAGGGGCTATATGCCTTTTATGGGCAACGGGGAGCTTATTGGCGACAGGGCTGTTGCACATGCGCAGTGCTGGTTGGCTGATGCAGCTTCCCTTGAAGGTTGCATGGCTTGCTACAGGGTTGTTGCACATGCACAGTGCTATGGTCTTGCTGATGCCAGGATCCCAACAGATGCTGATGCTGGGACACTCTTCAGGCCATGAGTGTGACCTCCAAAGTTGAGCATCCTTGCCTGACGTAAGAGGCCACTTTGTATTGGGGGAACCGGGGCCGTCCCTGAAGGCAGTGGGGACGGCTGTGTCTGAGATCACAGGGAAAGGAAGCCTGGTGCAGTCTAGCAGAGTCGGCCACGTCTTTGGTCTGCCACACAGCTACTGTAGGGGTTTCTGTACAAATTAATCGGCACTTTGTAACCACATTCTATCTCCTCCATGTCAAAGAAGACTAACTTTACAGGCGGCCTTGCAGCCGGGCCCAGACTTTGTGTCAGCTTTAGAAAAGACGACTGAGATGGGACGCGTCAGCTGCAGAGGACGCGAGAAGGCCTTTATCTTGCCTCTAACTATGTCTTGTTTTCAGGTCTATTCAGAACGTGAGACTTTTGATCTAAATTGATTTCTAGTTGTCTGTTCAATAAAATGATGTATACCCAGAAGCTAAAAAAGGTTTTCTGGCATCAGCAAAGCTGTAATTCGTTGACAGCCGAATATTTTGGGTGTGTGTTTCTCCTAATTCTGATTACTAACACTTCAAAGGACGCTGCCTTCCTGAGGGTATGTTTTCTGAAATGCTTTATAATATCACTTGTTCTTGATTTAGAACTTACTGTGGACAGCCACTAGGCGAAGGGATTTATGTAAGTTACTGATGACTTTCAGGAACATCTTGCAGGGTAGGTGTGCTGTTATTCCTATTTTGCAAGTGGGGAACTTCTGTCTCTCTCTCTCTGTCGGTTTGTAAGCCTGAGGTCACCGTTTGGTCCAGGAGTCACTTGTACGTCTTCTAAGGGATTCTCGGATCATTTTATGACCGTAAACAGGTTGAATTTGTAGATATGTTGGTGCATTGGCAGCTGAATACGTGGATTTGAGTGTGAAATATAGTTTCTTAGCTCTGCCCTGAGAACTTACTTTTTCTGTGCTCTTTCACATAAATTACTTGTCTTTGGTTTTATTCCATGGCCAGACTGATTTCTGAGTCTAGAAGGCAGGAGCATTGTGAGAGATGTCAATAGAATGGGGCACCACAGCAGTGTGATGTCAAGATCTCCTGACTGCCCGAGGCAGATTCTCATTGCAGAGATAAGGAAGCAATTAACATTGAATGTTAAGGTGAATCCCAGTTCTTCATTTAAGATAACTGTGTATCTCCTGAAGAGGCTTCTTTGAGGATTTCATGAGAAACCTGGTATTTCCTCCCATTTACTTCCCACGACTTAATGTTCGCACCTGATTTAGGTGAACCTTGGCCTTTCTCGGGGAGGGGGGGGCCCTCTCTCTAGTGAGTAGCCTTCTTGTGAATTAGAAAAGGGCCAGCTTTCAGGTGGCATTCAGTCCCCACCGTCCCTCTCATTGGGTGACTTGATGCAGTATCCTTTTTAGAGTTACATGCACTTCTACCCCCTTCTTCATAAGGGGGCCAAGTAAGTAGGCAGTAGGATAAGCGAATCTCTGAGCAAGGTGACAGATGTGTTTTGGATGGTCAACAGTTGTGACCAGCTCAGTTAAGGTACTCGGTCTGTTTCGAGTGTCAGTACACGTTCGCCTCTCCATAGCTGTTTGCTCAAGTGCTTAAACATTTGATAGAATTCTGGGTTTTCAGCAAATCATAGGTATTTGTTTCATGTGTAGACTCCCAATGTAAAGAAAGAGATGCTAGAAAAGTTAGAGTAGAATATGCTCATGGGTTGGCCTCACCCACAAACCATTCTGTACCCTGTATTAGCTTGCTGAAATGCCTTTAGTTTTGGCAGGAGACAAACGTCATAACCTAAGAGAATGTGATTTGAGTGGAGTTTTCATGCCCTATGTGCTTATTGTATTCTTGCTGCTGATATGGACGTTATCTATAATACGTCTTCAGGTGACTGAAAATTGCAGGCTTTGTTGAACAAAAATACAACCAGGGGGTGGAATGTATACCTCCTCCACCCTCATTATAAGGTTTTCAGAAACCAGACTGTAAGGCCTAATACCACATCTCTCAACGACGTGATACAGACTCCATTCTCTGATGTGTGAACGCTTTGTCCAAGACCTGGGTTCTCGGTGCGCATAGAGTCGGAGGGAGATGCTGTGACTCTTTCAGCACTTCGTTCGCTCCGTTGTCAGGTCGGTCACAGCGGTAACTCCTCTCACAGACCCGCTGTTTTCAGGATGTGAAACAGGAAACCGCAACTTGATTTAGATCCGAGCATGATGGGCCAAGTTGAGAGAGCTGGTCGCGATCCAGACACTGTTGCTGTCCCGAGGCAGGTACTCTTGGGCCCCTGTGTCGTCACACTGCCTTTCCAGTCCCTTGCCTCCCACCTGGGGTGGGATTTTAAAAATTGATTGATCCTGTGGGAACCTGCTGTAAGGTGGACTCTTCCCTTGGTCTTACATTCTGGCTGAGGGACAAGAAAAATATCCTGGTCAATTTTGCTCTTCTAGATACCAGATAAGATTCCATTTCTAATTTCGGTGAGAGCTTAAACCACTTGGAATTAAAAAAATAAAGAGAAAGAACCTGATGTTACACCTTAGTGTTTTGTTCATCATTGATTAGTATTTTAAAGTCTGGGGAGCCCATGCAATAGAAAATGCTCCCTGGCTATGGACGTGAAGAACTCATTCTCCCAGACCTAGTCGAGTTCACCTCCTTGAAACACTGAAGAAAAATCATTGGGAAGTTTTAAATTAAAATAGAAGCAGAACCTTACTTGACTGAGGTTGCTCAGAAAACCCACCGACCATCTTGGATTCTGCTGAGCCTGGCACTGCCAAGTAGGACAAACATGTTGGCAAACAAAAAAGTGTGGATCGTAATTAAATTGTGAACTGGTGAAATTGATTTAGGTGTATACCTAATTACTTTTTAGTTACTTTTTCTTACATGTAGTTGGGTTTTTGACAGACCACTTTATACTGAACTATGAAAGTTACTGACTGTATTCAGTATTTGTAGCATCCAGAGATAACTAGATAACTTAGAGGTCTGTGTGATACAGCCCATCAACAAGGATTGTATGGAGTCTCTTGATTTTTTTAAATGTAAATGGATTGTTGGAGCTTTTGAAACAAGGCCTCTGCAGTGAAAATTCTGAGACATAGCCAGTCTCCTAATAGAATTGCCCCGTTGTGTGATAGAATAAATGAGGGCAACTCAATCTGTGTGTTTCATGCATTCCCTCTGTGAATTGCCAATATTCTCTCTTATGTTCAGGGCCCTTTTTTTTTTTTTTTTTTGGACAGGTTATGTGTTTATGTTTCTAAGTGCCTGAGCTTTGATGGCTTGGATTCTTAACCAATCAGCAACTCACTTTAAGAAATGTAATGAGCCGAGAACCAAAGTAAATTAGCGTTTCAGGTTATCTAATTCTCGGAGTTTCTTGTTTGCCTCTCCAATAGCAAATTGATTCCACCTTGGTGTAATAAATACAGCTCAAGTTCGAAGCACATGGCAGTTGTACAGTTTGAAACACAGATTCAATAGTTAAAATTAAGTTGGACACCTGAGGAGTTTAGGATGAGTCACAACTGACCTGTCATTTGGCTGAACGGATTCATTCTTCTGTCGTCATGGGAAACCACCTAAACGTTTTCTGCGCTGAAGTCCACGGTCCTTTTTTCCACTCTAACGTGCCTGCCGGTGACCAGGAGTTGCGCTTATATTAAGCGTTATTCTCAACATAGATATTTAAAGTATCCTGATGTACAGGTTGCTGCCTGTGCTGGGTGTTACAAAATTTTATGAAGAGTTAACAGAATAGTTCTTACTTTCAGTCGAACATTTGTTACTCTGAGCTTTAGTCTGTCACTGTTGACTATTTCTTCTTTGGGGAAACAGGTTTAAAATGAAGGATCTGCCCTGTTGTGTTGTTTTGGGCTATGTAGGACGAATAAAGGGTTTTCTTGTTCTTGGAACAAAAATATAACTGTCCATCTCTCTGAAGACCTTCATTCCTCATCCCGTACATTTGGTGGAGAGAGTATTACAGTATGGCCTCATCCATTTTTTTTTGACATATCTAGATCCTTCCTACATTCCTTAAAATAATATTTCATGTGTTGTTTCTTACTGAGAACACAGTGGAGGAAACATAGTCTCTTGGTGGAAATGTGTGTAGACATTAACACTTTGACAATCTTGACCATTCGGACTGTAGAATCCAGGTAGCTTGAGAGAGGAGAAAAATCAACATTAATCAAAATCGGTGATATTACAGTTATTTCACATCTAAAAAGCTACAAGAGAAATGGTGCCCTAATCCAGGAGGTCCGATTGGACCTGGTGTGATCCACAGACTTAATTGAGCAAGCGAAGAAATCTGTTGTGTTGGCCAAAAAGTCCGTTTAGTTTTTCTGTAAAATGAAAGACACATTTTTCATTTTCACCAGTAACTTTATTGATTTGGATATTTTGAGTACGTCCGCTATCTCCCGCTATTGGCTTCTAGTGGGTAGAGGCCAGGGGTGCTGCTAAACATCTTCCAATGCATAAGCCAGCCCCACAGCAAAGCATTATTTGGTCAAAATGTCAGTAGTACCAAGAAACTTTGCAAACCACTTTGGACATGTTTAATCAGTCACAGCACCGTGTCCAGATACTGCACAAAATTTTTTTTTGCATTTCAGTTGTGTTTCTACCTTTCTTGAAATAATAAAGCATAATACACCAAAAAATGTTATGTATCTTCTTCCATCTTCAATATTAAAATAGCTGCACAAATTCACCAATTTTGACAAGTATTTAAAAATGCACGCTGATATGACAGCTTTCACAATACAATCTAACAAAATTGTTTTGAATGAAGTTAAAGACAGCTAAGCACTACTAGAGCCATCGTACGGAAAAAACTAAATGGACTTTTGGGCCAACCCAATAGATTTTATCTTGTCTACCCTTTTCGTCCTGAGCTTCCTTTAAATGAGTTCTTTAATTTATACAAGATCTAGAATCTTGAGGACAAGTAGGCACAGAGGGTGAAAATAGGCAGATGGGTAGCAGCCACTTGATTGGCATTGCAGACGTGACCTCAAGCTCTTTTTCATCCTTTTGGTACTCAAGACACAGCGAGTATGCGACCTAGTTCACTGGAATACTTCCAAATACCTGCTGTCCCGGCACCATCGGTAGTGTCCCCGCTCACTCTGCAGAGTGAAGGATAAGTGATGTGTCTCCTGTCTCATCCTGTATCACTGCTTTTCTTAAATACAGGGTGGGGCAAAGGTAGGTTTACAGTTGTTTGTATGGAAAATAATATAATTAATAAGTGATAATGCAAGAATAAACTCTGTGTTTACCAGCTTTTAAAAGACTGTATATAAGACCAAATGAAGCCTATCCACAAACATGGTTATCCACGCGCTTAAACTTTCAGGAGAAGCACTATCTAGCCTCTCTTTCTCTGACCCATTCCCTTACCTAAATTCTTGCCAATAGAAAAGTTGAATTTAACAGAAATTTATTGGGGGTTTCTAAAGTGTTGGCACCCCCACTGGGCGCCTTTGGATGTGCTGTCTCATTAACTTAAGTTTTCCTCTGACCTGAATCCCTTGTGCTGGAAGTTCCTGTCTGCAGCTGCGTCTGCCTGCCCTTCCCTGGCACTCGGGTTCCGTGTTGGAGGACCCTGAGAGGAGGCTTCCCGGGCAGCCTTTCCACTCAGTTCCGTTACGTGCAGGAAATAACTTGACTCCATTCTGGAAAGCTCGTATAGGAAGCTCCGTTACTTCTGTGAACTTTCAGCTGCAGGGTGACCAGAGCCAGAAAATGATCTGATGGTTCGGCCTTTGTTTTCACACTGCCCTTTGTGAAAACGAAGAGCACAGCTGAGGTCTTAGGACATTAGGGGGCCCAGATAGATTTTTGAGTTTTAATGTCTGGCTACTTGTACACTCTCCAGTGCTAATTACTTTTTCTCATCCAGTGCTGGAATTTCAGAGGATTGGTGAAATAGGTGTGTCTAAAATCCGTTTCCTGATGTTTACATTTATACCCAGCTGTTTGTTATTCAGTGCAGCCGTCAGCCTCTGAGTCTCAGCGGACCATGTAATGTGCGGCTGTAGCCAGATGCAATGCTTCTGCTCCCTAAATGTTTCCGTCAGAAGCTCAGAGAGGCAGGCTAGAGACTGCTGATAGCCGTGTTGCCTGCATTAATTTCCCCTCTGGAGCTACACAGATTCTGCTTAGCCATTGTATTTCATGACCAACAAGCAGAGCAGTGTTTGTGATCTCCTTCCCTGGTAGTGATGTCGACGTTGTGTAGATCAGGTAGATCTGCACTGTCGTGAAAGGCACGTGTGCAGCTCATGCAAGCCCCAGGAAGCTGTCTGATCTGCATGCGTACAGCAAGCTTGTACTCAGGAAACATCAGCCAGGATTCGTATCAGACCTTGGCTTAGATTAAAATAGGCTCATAAACTAGTCTCTTGAACAGAGCATTTCTAAGGGAAAATAACTTTAGGATCATTTCTCTTCAGTCTATCGTCAAACCGTGTTTCTAATTTGCATTTATTATTCAGATCTGTGTTTCCTTTTGTATTGGTGTGATGTATCTTTGTTTAGAGGCTACAGCTTCTACTAAATTTAATTACTTCCCTTCGAGGCTTTAAATTGAGGGCAGTGCCTATTAATTGCTAATTACTTTCCCCTGCCATTTACACAGCAAAGGTACAGTTACTAATTGAGGGTCTCTTCTGTACTATGACAAGAGATTTCTTCAGTCTCAATATTTACCTTTCTTTGGGGACTGATTTTTATTTCTCTAATCTTATCTTTTATTAAACATAAAAGTTGACATTCCAGTGATATATTGGCCATTCCTGTGATCCAAGTTGTTAGAGATCCTAGAGAAATAAATGGGAGTCATATTTGGCTCTGCATCGCCACCTGGTGGTGTCTTGATCTCTTTTAGCCTCCTTACACCAATTTCTCATGGGAAGATGGTACCCATGGGTCTTTTGCTGTGCTAGTTTTACTGCACAGCCTCTCTGGGGATTTCAAATTAGCCTCGTTCTCTACTGGTGGCGGAGGGAAGCATCAGTATGGTCCAGTGTTTTTTATGTCATTAAGTATCCATTGCACGTCTGCTAGATGTTTGGCAATTTTGACTGACTCCTTAAAATTCCTCATTTGGCCTCAGTCATGTGATTCTTTTTCCTTTTGTGTATCTTCTTGTCTCTCAGCGGCTCGTCTCTCCACCCCTAATTCTTCCTGCCTCCTGACTGTGGGCACCTTGCATTACTCACTTTTTGGCTCTCAGCTTGTCCTTGGCAACCTTCTCTTTCTAGAAAGCTTGTATCTTCAACTCCTCTCTCCAGGCGATGGGGGCAGGGAGAAGCTGTGCCTCAGCATTTGAATGCTGTTTGTGTCTGGATGTTTTTCTGCCTCAGTAGATGAGGCTCAGAGTCAGTCATGGGAGGGGGTGGGTGGAGTCTCTCCACTCAGTGACAGCTACTTCCTGAGTGCTCTTGGGTTGGCCACCGTCCCGTTCAGAAATTTATTAAGAGTGTTAGGAATCCCATGAAGGGTTCTGTAATTTACAGAAAGAATGGTATGAATTGTTTCTCCACTTATTTATTAGACTGAGTATTTCACAAGATGAAGTTGCTTCCCAGCTCAGCTTGGGCTATTTAATTTCTTCTTGACATTTTAATCTTTGCTTTGAAATGTATTTGCTGATACTTAGCTTTTGTGTTGTGATGTACTCCTGTTCCATAGTGCTAAAACTTATAACTTAATTTAAAAAATCATAAAGGTATAAAGAGCAAGAAGCGGGATATAGATTGAATTAGTGAGTAGTGGCACGGCAAAGAGCTTTAGATCCCTTGTTACTGGGAAGTTTAGGTTTAAAACAAAATCAAAGTGATTTGAGTTTGCAGTTTTTACTGAGTTTTGTAAAAATGCTCTACAGTGCCTAGAACGTCAGGTAGGTAGCTGTGTTAAATCATAAATCTACCAACTCTGATAGTGACCTTGGGCAGAGGACCCAGTGCCAGTGTGGGCAGTGTTGTGTGTCTCTGTCCCTAGGAGTGGTTGCCTCTGAGAGGCCCAACCCCCCTGCGGCAAGGATGAGCACAGGCCACGGTTCCCAGAGGGACGTTTCAGCCTCACGTGAGAAATGACTTCCCTCTTCCCCCCTGTGTCCAGGCTCGCGTGGGTGGAGTTCCCTTGCATGTTCTCTGGTCTGTCTCCTTAAGAGAAAAATGCTTCTCTTCTAGAAAGAACCTATCTAAGGTGGTTTGCAGCGTATTGCATGTCACTAGGTTGTGCTGGTGGAGGTACGTGGTGTGTGAAATTGAGTGGTCTAGCAAACTGTAATGCTTAGTAAGTTACTGATGGATGGTTGTCAGCTTAGGCAAGGTGGGAAGATAATCGTATTGGAAAGTTATTACCGTTTTACCAAAATGCATGCAAAGAGTAGTAGTTACGGTGCCGGGATAGTAGGAATCCTGGCAGGATTCCCGTCATGAACAAATGTTATGCAGTACACAGCCATAAAGGTGAATTCTAGAGTGAAATATAGAATATCCATCGAAGCACAATTTCATACATATTACACATCTAAATTTACATGTCATACATAAATTACAAACGGAGGTGGGATAAGAGACTCTTTCTCAGGGATTATGGTTGTAAAATGTGCCATAACCTTTGCAAATGTAAATATCCCACATAAAACTATTCTAATATTTGGAACCCCACATATGGGCTTGAAATCATGGTAATTATTTTAAATTAGAGTTTGAGTTCATTTTTATTAAAACATTTCTGGCAGCAGTGAAGCTCCCTTATTAAACATGATTTTGGAATTAAAAATGGAAAGCTTTTCAAATTCTTTAAAAGGGAGGCAGGTGGGACCTTCTGTAGAAAGCCACCTGCCTTGTCTCCTCTTTTTGTGTCCCCACCCCACCCTCAGCCAAGTGCCCCTGCCCCACGGAGTCCTTTACACTCTGTGCCCGCACATGTGAGCACCACCGCTTGTACTGGCCTTTCCCAGGTGAGAGGTGCATCCCGAGTTCTGTTCAGTCTCTCCCATCAGCCAGCAGGACCCCGAGAGCAGAAATCAAGATCCAGGGAGCCTCACCCCCACAGCACCCAGCACTGCACGCGGCCCAGAGTGGGTGCAGGCCCATTTAATGAGGTGAAAGAGGAGGAGAAGTTGAGAACCAACACGGCTGGTATTGAAACAAACCAGGCAAGTTCTCGTGGAGCACCCGCCCTGTGTGAGGAGGTAGGACTTACAGACGAAAAGTGTTTCATTGAGGCTGACATCAGTGCTCACTGAAGTCCTAGAAATCACACTGAGGGCGGGGAGCTCTGGTCTAGTCCGGGTGGACTGATGGTGCCCCACCCTGGGCTTTGGGCTTAAGCTGTGGCGTTAATTATTTCCCTTAAGAGACACTACTTTGTTGCGTATTTGTTCACACACACAGTTTATTTCTTATGTAGGTTTTGTAAGATTCTAAATGCATATCATTGAAGAAAAAATTTCGTCACAAGCTTATTTTGTAAAGCTGTATTTAAAGCCACTCAACAGAAAATAAATGTTAACTGTGCTTCATCACTTTGGTCCTTGAATTAGGAACTTACAAATCAGTTTTTATTTGCTAGTTTTATAACAAAATAAGGAATAATTATACATTGATCACATTTTACACTTTTATGCCTGTGCTTCTGGAGGAGACCCTGGGCCGAAGCTATTCAAATATGCAGCAAGTTATATTTGTAATTCCAAGTGACTTTGGACTGTGGTGTATGTTGGGCGCTGGGGTGGGGAGGACAGTCGTCTCTGTCATGCTCTCATCAAGCTACTATTACGATGTCACCTCTACAGAGAGGAGTTCAGAAACATCCTAGGGATTGAGAAGAACCAAATGTGTTGACAGTCTTTATTCGGACTATTACAGATGGATTTTTAATTGAAGAGTTCTCATTTCCTGGGAGTTCAGTGTCTTGTCTTTCTGTCATCGACAATGGGACCAGGTGATTCAGAGGGAAACCGGGACGGGAGGAAGTGAAAGAATGTCCATGCCAGTGCAGGACAGAAGGAAGGGGTGGCGTTTATGCGTCTGACGTCTTCGTGATGTTCTCCACGCTCGCCTCCGACGGTATGGCGATCGTTCACAAGCATTGACAAGACTTAGGCACAGGGTGTTGGGGGAGAAATAAAACAGGTTCTCGGTTATATAAACGCACTGACTGCCATGTTTACTGCTTGATAAGATCTTAATTTTCTGTAATAGCATTTTTACATCTGATCATTTCCATTGTATAATAAAAGAAACAATCGTTTATGGAAACTTTAAAGATATAATTTGTATGGAACTTTCATTATGGAGCAACAGAACTCTGAGCCATCAGGAAAAACCCATTTTGTGCTGTATTTCCTGGGTAGTAACTTATTTTTTCATAGTTATTTATCATTATGGTCTCGTTGGTCTCTTCCTTTTCCCAGTATAATAATTTTAGTGGTTATTTCTTGGTTCAGCAAATACTTATAAAATGCTGGCCTGTGTGCCAGTCACTACGCTCGTTGCTGGGAAGACCCTGCACCCTCCGAGTGTGCCCCCCTTCATAGAAAAGGTAAATCCGCACTGCCGCTGTTTGGGTGTGCGCCTGTTCCAAACACCCCGTCCTGTGCCTCCTGTCACTGATAGTGTCTTAATGCGCTCAGGCTGCTAAAATAAAGTATGTAGTGTGCGTGGCTTATGGAACAGGCATTTATTTCACTCAGTTCTGGAGGCTGGAAAGTTCAAGATCAAGATGCCTGTAGATTTGGTTCTTGATAGGGGCTCACTTCCTGGCTTGCACACAGATGCCTTTTTGTCTGTCCTCCGGGAGAGAAGACACTCTGGTCTCTCTTTCTCTTCGAAGGGCCCCGCCCCACCAGCCCCACCTTGCTGACCTCTCAACCAGAATCACTTGCCTGAGGCCCTGCCTCCAACACCATAACTTTGGGGTTAGGGCTTCAACCTACGAATTTGAGGGGACTGCACATATTGTGTTCATAACGAATAATAGATGATAGTGCCAAGCAAGACCCAGAACCAGACCCAGGATAGGCGGGGGAACATCAGCCCTGCTCCTGAGCGGAACGCGGGCAGGGCAGTGGCGGTGCAGCGTCAGGACCCACCCGCTGGCTGTGAGTGGTGGGTCCCTGTAGACACACGTTCTTCGGGCTTTCGCTTCCACACCTGGAGCAGGAGAACTCAGAGAGCGATGCCAGAGAGAGTTCCCAGACTCTTTCATTTCATGGGGCTGATAAAATAACTGACGTGACAGATAGAGGTGGTAACATCGTTGTGAGACTTTGTATTAACACGTTAAGTGTGGAGCTGATTTTGCTGGGCTTTCCGTGCAGGCAGCGGGCCGGCGACCACTCCATGGGTGATGAGTTAGAGTATAAACAGGCGCACAGTGGCGCAGCCAATGCAAAACTTCATTAAAATTACGTTTATTTTTTAACCTTGATGCTGCCAGTCCCACGCACTGACGCCGCCCAAACGAAAAGTCCACTGCCCGTCCCCAGGGACCGACACCGCACTTAACGTGTTCAAAACAAGATTTGTGTTTCTTAGTTCTCTCAACACAGTTTTTAATTTCTGCTCAATCAAGTCCCACAGACGTTTTTAATTTGTTTTTAGGACCATTTTCTTGAGAAAAGTGCCTTCTGTAAAGAGGTTTCTGTGGTCTCTCCCCACGAAGTTTACCCAGCAGGGGCTCTGCCACCCTTTGGAGCGGAATGCGCCCTGGGGGTTTCTACAGGGCCAGCTGATCCATCCGCACGCTCACCGCCCTGTTCCTGTGTGCATAAAACACTTCGGTCGCGGTCATTGGGGTTTCCACATACTTGGTATGGACCTAACTCTGGCTTTCTGTCACCGTCCCATTGTTCTATGTGTGGAGTTGACTAAAATTAATTATATTTATGATCAACTCATTGGGGACACAGTTATTGGTACGCGGTTAGTGGTGGATAGAGTCAGAACAGACTAGAATGTGTGTGACAAACTTATTGCATGATCAGAATTTCATTAACAAAATTAAGTGAAAAGGAAAGCTGAGGCCTTAGCACTATGCTTTTTTAAATTTAAATTTTATTTTTCAATTACAGTGTACATTCAATATGATTTGGCTTAGCATGATGTTGATCCATCAGGAAATTAACCAAAAGAATGGTTTTCTGTTGGAAAAAAGGATATTTTATATTTATGTGCTTTCATTTCATATTTCTGTTTTTATTGTACAGTATACACTGTATTTAATTGGGAGCTTTTTAAAGCCTGGAACTGTTGCTTTAAGTTGAATGACTTCAAACTGGGCACTCAAAGGTTCGAGTTCCCCGGAAGCAAGGGTCACAGTCAAGGTGGAATGAGAACGTGGCTGGCAGGCGTTGTGGCCATCCCAGCATGCAAATGACTTCTCAGTCCCTCCTGCCTCGGAAGAGTCACATTGCTGTTTCTCTGAACAGCAGACTCCAACCTGCTTTCTTTTCTTTTAATCTGAGCGGCTGTGACTGGCTGTGCTTCCCCCTCTCCAGTATCATTCTTGTCTGTTTGGTTGTTTTTTTTTTTTTATTTTACAAAGACACAATTTACATGCTATCATAGTAACCCTCCTAAGTGTACAATTCATTGGTTCTTAGTATAGTCACAGAGGGCAGCAGCATCACTATTTTCAGAAGACTTTCATCAACCCAAAGCAGCCCTGCACAGCCCTGCCTAGTCGCCACCTCCCGGGGCCCACTCTATCCCCCTAGCCCCACACAGCAGCTCTTCTGTCTTTTGTTTGTGTATTTGCCTGTTCTGTGCATTTCACGCAAATGTGATCAAACAACGTGTGGGCCTTGAGAGCCTGGCTTCTTTCACTTAGCGTGATTTCGGGGTTCACCGTGTATCAGCACATATCAGTTCTTCATTCCTTACGTGGCCGCACATCATTACGTTGTGTGTCTACGCCACAGCTTGTTTCTTTGTTCATAAGCGGATGGACATTTAGGTTGTTTTGGCTGTTAGGACTAATGCTGTCATGAACATTCATAAACAAGTGTTTGTGTGAATAATATATTTTTAGTTCCTGGGTATATGCTTAGGAGTGGAATTGCTGGGTTACACAGTAATTCTCTGTTTAACTTGCTGAGGAATCGCCAAACCATTTTCCAAAGCGAGCGCACCACTTTCCCTTGCACAGTACGGCTGCGGTTCTCATTTCTCCATGGCTTGGATGACATGTGTTATCGTCTGGTGCAGGATCATTCTCAGTTACGTTTGTTCTGTAGACGAGAGAGGGGGGGTAGTGCAGGCACACCCAGAGTGTCATGGGCAGGGCCAGGGGCAGCTTTCAACATCTCCTGCTCGTACCGGCCGTTCTTTCTGCTACATTGTTTCGGGAAAACTGGATAAGAAAATAATTTTAAAAATTGTTCTAGAATAATCTATTTTTATTTCCCCATCATAAGAGTAGAGCCGGTGGTATGTCTCTAACCTCAGACATATCTCAGCACCAGACTTGAATGGCCAGCTGTTCTCTCCTGTCTCCACTTGGATGTACGTGAGGCGTCCCAGACTCGACTTGTCCCAAACCAAACTCCAGACCTCTTCCCGTCTCCATCTCACTAAACGGCACCCGACTGCTCCGGGCAAAAACTTACGGCGACTTTTAATTTCTCCTTCCCTCGTTCTCCGCGTCCCGCCCCTCAGCAAGTCACTCCTGCTCAGCTGTTTCTTTCTCTGGGCCCACACAGCCAGTCCTCGCTCCTGGACTTCGGGTGGAGCTGGTCCCCTGCTCAGACCCAGGGGCTTCCTTTCAAACCTAGAGCAGTGATGTCCCCGCACTGCCCTAAGCCTCCGACTGC
Organism: Micronycteris hirsuta; assembly: GCA_004026765.1. Taxonomy (NCBI): domain Eukaryota; kingdom Metazoa; phylum Chordata; class Mammalia; order Chiroptera; family Phyllostomidae; genus Micronycteris; species Micronycteris hirsuta. The sequence continues at coordinate 28,075 of PVJI01005870.1, forward strand.
CCCACCCACCGCTCTCAGGTTCTGCCATTTTCTGCTTAGTTACTCTTGCCACTGTAGCTTCTTCGCCCTCGGAAGGTGCCAGGACACTTTCCTGTCCCGCACTTTGCACCTGCTCTCCTCTCTGTCCTCACCCCTCGTCCCCAAGATGTTCTACACTGGCTTCTACACTGGCCTGCACCCTCACTTCCTCTAAGTGTCTGTTAGAAATGGCACCTCATCAGAAGAATGCCCCTGGCCTCCATTATAAACATAGCAGCCCCATCGTTTCCAGCTTCTCACTCACCCTCCATGACATTTCTCACTGTTTGATAACATAAGCAATACATTTACTTGCTACTTTGTTTATTTTCCGTCTCCCCTACTGGGAGGTAAGCTCTGCAACGACAGAGCCCCTGCACTGCACGCTGGGTTGACGGCCACGTCCTCGTCGCCTGGAATGGCGCTCACTCCGCACACGCTGGGCGCTCAGCACATCACTGTCAAGTGCGCAGCTTAGCGTGTTCTTCTCTCTGGCATCGTCCAGAATCTTTTTACTGTCAACTATATTGGGTAAGCTTTTAATCTTTAATATATTTTGCCAGAAACGTCCATAAATGTATGTGTTAATATGTGTGAACCTTTCTGGAGCAGTTTCTCCATGCGTAAATGTGCAGTAATGCTAGGCAGGTGCTTTGAGGCCTGTTCTGCAAAATGTTTTCCCCCAAGTACCAAAGGTTGTGATTATATTATTGTCATTTTTATTACTCAATCTGGGCTTAATACATTTTAACAGTATGGACCCTATTAGCCCAGTACGTGATAATAGCCTTATATTATAATACCCTAGGATATAATATTGTAATGTAATAATGTCTTATTACTGTAGTTCTACTAATAAGAATCTCATTTAATATACACACAGAGCTCTGGTAGTTTCATAATAAATATCCAGGGGTAAGACTCTGCTGTTACGACTCTTACACCTAAAACGACACAAGAGATATCTGCAAAATATGTCCATACATTTAAGTTGTACATTCGTAGTTTTATTCTTTCTTCTGGCTATATTGCACATTGTTACATAAAACTCTAGATGGTTCAGGTGCCTTCCAGCCTTCCTCTTGTCTGTTTATTCCATTTCATGAAATTGTCAAAAATAAGTGAGACCGACACTAACTTTGGGGAAGGTAATGTTCTGGTGCCTCTCCATACACCAAGTAGTTCAGGAGAATATGCTGCAGTGCGTGAGTCCTTGCTCTGTGCAGTCAGGCTTACCTAAGCTTGGCTGTTAACTTGGGTAAGCACTGAGTATCAGTGAGGCACACTCGGAGTCTTTTATCTTCAGTTTTCTCACCTGTAAAATGGGAAGAATAACGGTAGCTACCTCATCAGGCGGCATGAGAATTAAATGATGTATATCAGGTACCTAGCACTTAATAAAATGCTCAATCAGTATTAACTGCAATTATCATGACTATTAGTGTCTTAAAACATTCATACACTGTGTGTGAAGAAATATTCTTTAGCAAAGTGACACTAGACTGACTCTCAGCTAAAGAGTAGTAAAAGGGCTTTAAATAGGGCAATAAAATGTAAATGTATTCCCACTGCTTTTTCTCCCCAAAACGGAATCTCATTCTGCTGGTGGAAATAACAAATATAACACAGATAGAGACCCCTGTAAACTGCCCTATGTTTATAGCCTATTTAAAGAACAAAAATGGGTCTTTCTCTAGCACTGAATCTTGGCTGAGACACTCAGAATACTCATTAGCTTTTGTGCTGGTTTAGTTGCTACAATGGAAATTTACGATCTTTCCCCTTGTTTGGAATCCTCTGGGGGTGGAGGTGAGAGAAACAAAATAGAATTTAAAATGCCTTGGGTTTGTTTTGAAAAGCAACCACTCATCAGAAAGATTTTGCATGTTCTGTGAGACTCAGCGCTCTCAAGTTTCTGGCCCTGTTTTGTTATCCGCTGCTGTTTAATGATTTCATGCCTCCTTGACTAGACTGGATGCCAGTGGTTCCCAAACACCACCGTGCCCTAGAATCACTACAGGGCATGTCGTACTGATGTCCTGGGTCCGAGGCGGGGCTGAGAATTAGCACTTGGAACAAGTTCCCAGGTGGTTCAGCTGCTGCTGGTCAGAAAACCAGACAATGCCAACTGCACTGCTTGCAGCTTGAAATCTCCCCAGAGCGCTGGGTCAGGAGCTGGGCACAGAGTGTGCACTCAGTAAATACTTGTTGGTTCGCTGCGTCTGATGACACCAAAATGAAATATAAAGGGAGGATAAAGTATATTAAGGTTCTCATTAGGCGCACTGCCTGATCCTCATTAAGACTGTCCTGATTTCTTTTATGTCCTGGGCATGTGGGCTCAGTGCTAATTTTCATGGCTTCCGTGTCCCTGATGCACTGTCATTTTCATCTCCTCCCTGTCTCTCCTCATCGACCCGTTCCTTTCCTGACTCGTTTTAGACCGAACAGAACCCTCAGGACTGACACGCGAACGAGAACCCTTTCACTGCCGGTGGAGTTTGTAGAAGTCCCTCATCATCCATCTCATTTCGCTCTGTCTCCCCACCTGGCTAACAGAGAGCCGAAACTCGGGGCCTGTTGCATCACTTTCTAAAATTTTAAATGTGATTGCCATTGCCTTCACTATGCTAATTTGATTGCGTCATTGGGGAGAAGAGAAAAGTGTGTACAGAAGTGACACAAAACAAATTGGAATTGAAGAGGAAGGGTGGTTTTGAGTTACGATACTGCCAAATTCATCGTTTATTTTACTCACATTTTCCTGATGGCGAGCACTTGGATATTTCTTCACTAGAAAAGAATTTGGCAGGGGAGGGTTTGTTTTGTACAGGCTTTATGTGCTCCCTGTTTGAGCATCATCAAATTGTAGAAGAAAATGATGTTTTCCCTTATTAACGTAGGAAGAGATAGTCTAAGTTTGTTTTCACTGACCCATCATTACTTACAATGGAGCCTTTTTATGCAACAATATTACAGATCTTTAAATATCTTTCCCACTAAGTTTCTGAGTATAATTTTCACTTTTTGCACTCAGTTTTTAGGTTAGTGTTTTTCAAAGAAGGTTCATGGAACACAAGGAGGGTGTTAAATGAGTAAAAACATCCTGTGGCAAAAATGAAGAAAGCTTAGGAACACAGGCGGAGACAAAGTTAAACAGGTGTCTTGAACTCTTGAATCTGGATGTGAGTATCTTTCATGTGAGTTTCAGGCCTGGTGGCTGGGGAAGAGAGGGACAGCCGACTCTTGGGGTATCAGTGCAGGCAGACTTTTGGGAAGTACTGGTGCAAAAATCCTTGTGATAATAACCTAGTATCATCATCTTTTATTCTTAAAGAAGCCTCAGAGCTAAAGAAAGATCCTCTATTCTGTGCAGTCAGGTATGATGGACATCATTTCGGTTCCTTTTTGAAGCAGAAAATTTTTTTTTTTTAGAAAATTTATAGTATTAAAGAGATTTCGTTTGTCAATAATTTTGTCAGTCATTAAGACCTCCATGCCTCTATGGAATGCTGATTTCTGGTTAAATTTTCATGGAAGATAGACTTCTGCATCCTATATTTTAACATTTAGACAAAATTCCACTGCCCAGTTCACCCCGCATTCTATTGCCAAACGTATTTTGAGAGTGAAGTACTGCAGAAAGGTCGTGGGTTTGCTTTGTTTGTTTGTTTTTTCTCCCAGGTGTCAGCTTTCAAAAATATGAAAATTCAATTTACTATTAATTTGAAACTCAGTCCTTGATACTTTAAACAAGCCCAGGAAGCCATGTATCTGAATGTAAGAGTTGCTGCTTTCACGTTTGTACTGTTTCAAGTTCGTTGTTTTCCCTGTTTTCTCCATACCCCTTGCCCTGAAAGCCCTCCAGGGCTGTATTCCAGTTAGCAATACTCTGCGGTCGCTTAGCTCTTCTCAGTCACCAGAAAATGCCAGGGAAGTGCAGTTGGAGTGGAGGAAGCTATCCGTCTCCAGACACCCTCCGAGGGAGGAGTGGGGTTCTATGCTGTCAGTTATTAACACTTGTTTTTTTTCCCTTTACATTTCTGCTGCTGCTGCTGTTGTTTTTTTAAATTGGCAACAAGCAGAATATACATTTGTAGCTATTTCAATAGTGCATGTAGAGATGGTGAGAAATGGAGCCAATCCTGCACTTTATAAAGAGATTTTTGCCTTTCTGAACATAGAGCATTCTCAGTTCACTTGTGCAATCTAACTTTTCATTTCAGGGTGGTTATTTGTGACAGTGAGTGTGTCAGCGCCGCCAACCCTTGTTTTCCGTGTTATCCCACCTCCACCCCCCATGAAAGGAACATTGGCATCTGGAAAGAGTTAGATCACCCCCATTTGACAGCAATATTATGCTTGTTAAGAGCCACTGAACTGTGAAAACACATCCATAAAACATCGAAGGTAGAACTTAAGAACACAGTCTCCTTCCTCTCTCTTCTTGAGGGGCAATCAAAACTTTTTTTTTTTAATGTGGTGTATTACAGAGCACTGTCATTTTCTATTTCAGCCAATCTGGTTCTTATTCACTGACTGTAATTACACTTGTAGGTATATGAATTATTTGCTTAAAAACCACAAAATGCACACAGACATAAATGAGTTGCATGGGAATGTTCTGAGTACAGAATACCTAATTTAAATGAATGACAGGGAGCACAACAACATTGAAATTGTCAGGAAAATAGAAATTAGGTGTTTCACAGCCCTTTCTTTGTCTCTGTGTGCTGCTTTCATGTATTGGAAGCTGGAGGAGCTGCAAAATGTGTACAGAATTGAGTGAGCTCTTGGGTGTAACCTATTACCCTGCAAAATTGGCAAGAAGGAAATCACTTCTTGTTTTCTGTGCATTATGTAACTGTGAACAAGCTATTCTGTTAAAAAGTCTTTACTTTTTTCTTGCTGGAAAAGAAACATATTAAACTTCAGTATTTGTGATAACTGCCCTGGTTGGTGTGCCTTTTTTCATTTTTTTTTAACTGTATCCCTCCACATGCTTTTTCACCAACAACTTCCCAAATGTTGGATTATGAATGTGGGCCTGGATTGAGAGTCACAGAAACTTGACTTTTAACAGTATGCTGATGATTTGAAAGATTGCGGTGTGCTCAAATGTGCTGGGTTCCATCCTTGCTTCATGGCTGCGTTCCGATGGCGACAGGGCTGTGCGGTCCAGACGCCCTGCTTGTATCTAATCGCTTTATGGCCAGAATAGATGGGGAGAGGCCAAGGACACGGTCTGTGCAGAGGCGGAGACCCTGGACCTTGGGCCTGAACCTGAGCCTGAATCACTCAGTGAACTGCCTTTATTTGGTGCTTTTCACTCACTTTTCTTTTTTTCTTCCAAGTGGACTTTTTTTTGGTATTTCCTCTCCTTTGCTTTAGATCTGATCGCTTCATTCTTTTCCCCCAAAATGATAAAACTTACCTTATCATTTTGTTTCTTCATCTCTCCTTTTCCACACCGTCCGTGCCTCCAGTACATACTCAGACTGCAAGAACTAAGACTAGAAAGGTCCGTGGCGACACTGTTCATCGTAATGTCTTACCTGCCTCCTTCTGGTGGTTTGTTGTTGTTGTTGTTTGTCTGTCTGTGTGTCTGTTCATTTGAATGGGTTGTGTAGGAACTTCGGGCGTTAAGGGGAGAAAAATGCTGAAAGCGACAACCTTCACAGGGTGTCTCTGCACAGTTGGCAGGAGACTGGACTTCCATAAAGGGAACCTCATGAGAACGTGAGCAGTCCAGTGCACTGATGATGCCTGGTGATGTCCTTGTGGATCTCTGTGAGAAACATTTGCTGGTCCCTCCCATGAGCCACCTGGGGGTCAGGAGCTGGGATGACCCACAGAGCAGGCAATACTTCATTGGCTGCATCAGCATCAGGATGTGCAGCTCAGCTGACTGCCACAGCTCCCTGTCCCTCCCTCTGGGTTTCCTGAGAAACTGGCCCCCTGCTAAGGGCAGGGAACTGCATGGCAAGGGAGGAGTTAATGAGCCACAGAAGATGTGGCTCTCTGAGAACAGAACGTCGTCTGTGTCTCGAACTCTTTGTCCTTGCCTTTTGCAGAGAAAGCTCAAACCATCCTGCTCGTGGTGTTCTGGGTTACGCATGAGGTGCTGCACACTACAAAGAGACAGAAGTGGGCGTGCAGGAGATGGTTGTATTAGGAGGACTTGGCCTTGCTTGAGCCTGGGTGTTAGGTCAGATCTGGTTCTTCCGGACAGGTCAGCCCCTGTGCGGCCAGTTCTCCCTGACTCTCAGCTGTGTACGGACACGTGTATACATTCCTGTTCCAGCCTTTGTCTCGTCTTTAGCATTGGGTTGAGCACTCTGTTCCACATACTCCTCGCTCGCCGTTCCTCACCTCCCTGGTGCAACGTCCCCACTCTGTCCCCAGGGCTGTTGTGCCCACCTCCGGCCCCTTCCATGCGGGGCCAGGTCGCTCATGGTAAGGCCCTCTGCTGGGGCCATGCCTCTTCTCAGAACACAAGTGGTTGCCCTGACCTCGGGCACTCAGAGCTCTGCAAACTGCTGTCTGTCTTGTCCGTCACCTCTTTACCCACTAACCCAGAGAACATGTTTCTCACTGCCTCCCGGTCCTGACACCTTCTGGGTAAAGCTCCAACATGCGAGGGAAGGCTGGCTGAACAAAACCCCACGCTGAGATAGAGCCTCACCTGTTTCCCATGCCGTTCCGCTTTCAGCACCCAGGTCTTGACTTTGGAAAGCTGAATGAGGACACCCATGGGTCGGCGTTGTCTTCTGGAAGCACAGGACAGTCTTAAATGCAGGAGGTGAGGGGTCTGGGGGAGGTAAGGATTCTGAGCTAAATCTCTGTCGTCTTTGGTTTCTAGTTTTTCTTCAAAAGATTACTCTTCTCAAAAAGGTCAGCCTTTTAGATGCTTTGTGAAAGAAGACTTGTTTGGGTGGAATGGGGGCTGTGCAAAGACGCGGACGCTCTGTGGAAAACACCCTTTACTACGTTTCACGCGAGATGCTTACCTACATTTTGAATATTGAAAACAGCTGAAACACACGCAGTTTTCTTTCAAGTATCCATCTACTTATTGGAAATGTTTAAATCCAGCAGAAAGCTAGCCTATACTCTTTTGCATTTGCCTCTCCAACTCAACTGGCTTCGATAAAACATTGTGATAACTAAGTGGGGCGCATTTATGACACTCAGCCCGCCGCCTCCCCAGTTAGATGCTGCGTTCCGTTTTTGCCTTCAGTGCACATGGGGCACCTGCTCAGTGACCACGCCACCCTGTGTGTTAGGAGTTCAGAACAGATACGGTGACTGCTTTTATGGAGTACACACTTGAGAGGAAGCCCGATACTAAATGATCACACAAATCAATAATCACAAACTAGTTTAAGATGTACACACAAGGGATTTGATTTAATTGGGGGTGGAACTGGTTAGGGGGATGAAATGTTTAAAGTTCATATGAAAGAGCGTCATGTTGCCTACGATATAGGATGGCCATACAATTTAATGACCTAATTGATTTTTAGACTCTGGGTGGGTGTATTTGTTGTTGATATTTTCTGCTTTGCTTAATTGGGCCTGTAAACCATTTGGGGGAAGGCTGAGAAGATTTAACCAGTAGAGACCATTACGTTTTTTCTCAAAGACATTGCGAACTTTAGTTCTGGTAACCTAGTTTTTATTTTTATTTTTTTAAATTATTTTTATTATACTACAGTTGTCCCAGTTTTTCCCCCTTTGCCCTGCTCTGCCCAGCCCACCCCCCACTCCCACAGTCAGTCCTCACACCGTGGCCCAAGTCCACGGGCCATTCATCCGTGCTCTCTGACTGGTCCCTCCCCTTCTTCCCGCCATTACCCCCTCCCACGTCGCTCTCGTGGCCGCCAGTCTGTCCTGTTTCCATGCCTCTGGTTCTATTTTGCTTGTTACTTTACTTTGTTTATTAGATTCCTCTTATACAGATCACCTAGTTTTTAGTTACTGTGATCTATCCTTGCTTGATCCAATCACCTAAGAAAGATGTTTTTTATACTCTGAATAAACACTAAGTTATATTTTGGTCCTAGGAACTACTACCAGACTGGAAGGTGCTCTGCGTGTCCATGTTTTTGGAGGTCTGGTTGGTAATTGTTGCAAGAGCCTTGGGTGCTGCCCTGTGGATTTAACCTATGAGCCCTTTACCTTGTTCAGACCTATCAGTGCCATATTTAGAAATGAAAAACAAACTACAGATATGTGGAATACTGTTCACTGTAATGTATCGGTCTTGTTTGGGCACTTCTCTGGATCCTTATGTTTCTCTGTCAGTTGTAGGACAGGATGTTATCCTTCACAAAGAAGCTCTTTCACGACCCGGTTTTTGTTTGATCCCAGTAACAAGTCTGTGAATCAGCCAGTCCTGTTATCACAGTGGGATTTACAGGATGAAAGTGGAGCCCAGGAGATCGATCGAGTGTGTGGGTTTAGGGGCAACAGCTAGTTGGTCCCGTGGCAGAGGTCTCCTCGTTTCGGAATCGGGTGTTTGTCACGCAGCGTCACCCGGCTGCTCTACCCTGAGTCTTCAGGGCTTGTTACTGTCCTCGGAGTGAAATGTCCTGTTACCTCATTTACCTTTCCTCCTGACGGGAGCCTGAGTTTATTTTTTATTTTTTTAAATGTTGTCATCTTCATTATAATCTTGTAGAATTGGGCTCATTGTTTCAGAGATTCTTCTGGAAAACCAAGGCCACAGTAGAGCCGGTCATGTTCTCCCAAGATGGAACGGTCCTTTAAAAGGATCCAATCCATCTGCACCTTCAAATTATCAGCCGTGAACACTGTAATTATGTGACACATTCTCTGGACATTAAGTATTATTGTTATTATTGCAGTCACTTTCCCAACGATATGTCACACAAGACCATTCTTTTGTTCCTTGGATCAAATGTTAATTAGATTTTCTTCAATAGACCATCTCTTCAGTTAGGAAGATGGATGGTCTGGCCTTGTTTGGGCTTTTCTAGTGCCCGGATCCTTTCCTAAAATCACCGTTGGTCCTTTTTCTTTTCTACCTGTGAGCCATCCAAGGAAATACAATGTATTCAAACACATTCACAATTAATTTCAACTGTGTCTCGTAGCTGGGTGAGGAGGAAATATTTCATGTTATCTTTTTCTTCTTTCTTTCCCATTTGTCAGCTAAAAGAAGTTTTGTTTTACATCAACAAGTTTTGTCATTTTTGTTCTAAGAAAAGTGTTTTTAAAGGACTGGACCAATTTGCTTGAGCATTTATGGCCATACTCTGCTTGCTCTCTGCATCAGCTCGTCTTGAATATACTTTTGCAGTTTTGTTTATAGTTGTTCTTAATGATATTATTATAAATGATGAAACTGCATTTGGGTCATTTGAAAACAGAAAAATAAGCATTCCATTTTGATACTGCTCAAACACAGTCATAATCTTGCCCTGGTTGGTGAGGCTCAGTTGGTTGGGTGTCGTCCTGCAAACCAAAAGATTTGGTCCCCAGTTGGGGCGCGCAAGAGGCAATTGATGGATGTTTCTGTGCCTCTCTTTCTCCTTCCCTTCCCTTCTTTCTAGGATCAGTAAAAGAAAAGACATTTTTCAAAGATTTTATTGATTTATTTTTAGAGAAAGGGAAGGGAGGGAAAAAGTCAGGGAGAGAAACATCAGTTGGTTGCCTATCTCACACCCCCAGCTGGGGACCTGGCCCGCAACCCAGGCAGGTGCCCTGACTGGGAATCAAACAGTGACCTTCAGGTTCACAGGCCGGCAATCAATCCACTGAGCCACACTGGCCAGGGTAAAAAAAAAATTTTCTTTAAGAAAAAAAAACAACCCATAGTCACAATCTTAATTGTTTTGTATGATGGCTGATGTCTTTAGAAAGCAACAAATTCTTTCACTCAACTTTTCAAATGGTAAGAATCAGTGAGGTCATGTGCACAAAACAGTACCTACAGAGTGTGGCGCAAGGGAAGCAGGCGGCGAACACTTCCTCCGATGGTCCGTACAGCGGGGGGACGCCTTTCTTTCCATTCTCTCTTCCCTTCACCGGTGTTCTCATTGTTCATCTTCCCTTGTCTTATTTTACCATCCCGCAGTTACGGTGGGGTCATTGGCCAGAGGCAGTTCATAGTTAGGGCAAAGGTTCTAACACTGGGAAGGACATGCATAGGTGCTAAGATTATATTTTGACAAGAAAGGACAGTTTAAAAAAAAAAACATCATCAGCTTTCATCATAACTTCTAAAAGGAGACCGTCTCAATGTGTATTAGTAGGATTGTTAACATAATAACTTGAATTTTTGAAAAATCTTTTGTATTGTCCTTATTTATTTTTTTAATATTTTTATTTATTTTTAGACAGAAGGGAAGGGAGGGAGGAAGAGAGGGAAGGAAACATCAGTGTGTGGTTGCCTCTCACGTGGCCCCCACTGGGGACCTGGCCTGCAACCCAGGCATGTGCCCTGACTGGGAATCGAACTGGCGACTCCCTGGTTCGCAGCCCGCACTCAATCCACTGAGCTACGCCAGCCAGGGCTGTATTGTCCTTGTTGATCTCATTTCATGGTGCACTGAGGAAACTGGGTTGGCACTGCATAGGTGAACCGTGAAGATTAAACGAAGGTCAAGACGAGAGTTAAGACACTGTTAAGGGAAGAGTCTCAACTCTCTTTTCTGTGACTTTCTTCATAGGTTTATTCTGTGAGGGAGGAATCCATGAGGTATAGTAGATGGTGAAACACTTGAATTGTGGATATTACTGTAACAGTCGTAACTTATATTTCACATGTTTGTATGCCACTTATGCAGATTGCCAGTTGCTAGGAAAAATGTTACTAGGAAAGGAGTTAACTCATATTCCATGTGCCTTTTCACCCTGTGTACTTCATTCATTCAGAGCGAGTACAGGCAAAGACAGAGACACACACATTCACACAAAGCAAATAGGTAGATTCAACATTTGTAAAGTGTCTTAAAAGTCCTAGTTGGTATTCATTCTTATTCTGCTATCGTCAATGGTACACTGGAATCAGAGCACTTTATAAATAGGACACATTCCTGTTTCTACTGAGTTTCTAATTTGGAATAACTGGGAGAAAGAACAATAAAAGGAATTATTTAGCTGACCAAATATAATTTCGTATGGAATAGTTTTTGCAGAGTTAGAGGTAATTGAGGCTCACACAAGTGCGTTTTCTCCGTCATCCGTGTGCCCTCGTTTGTCTTGCGGTCTGAAGTGGATGAGTGGGAGACACATGCAGGTCTTAGATGGTTTTTAAGATCTGTTCGGAAGTGTTACTTTGTGGGATGGGTTCTGAAGAGGAAAAACAAAATATATATGTGTATATGTGTGTGTGTGTATTTTTTTTTTTTTTTTTTTTGCTAAATGTGACTTTGTTTTGATCCTGATTGCTCACTCAAACTCTTGATGGCATTTAGAAAGCGTGGCCCATGCGTAATCCCAGCCCCCATCTTGAAAGCTTTTGCTTCCTTTCCCCTCTCCTATCTGGAGTATCCCCTATCTAGCCATTTCTAAAGGTTCCTTTTCAGTCCCGACTGCCGTATTATTTAAATCCCATCTTCAGCACTCACTACAGGCAATGCTCAAATCTGCTTTTGTGCTTGAAAACAAAGCTTTAAAAGTAGCTAGGGGAGCCACACAGAAAAGTAGTGATTTTGTGACAGTGGCCTAAATCCAAAAAATGCATTTAGACAGTGTTTTTGTTTGTTTTCAACAGAATTTGTTTCAGCTTGTTTGTCCATTGACAATGGAGAATACTGAGCTCCTGTAGAGATGTAAAAAACTGAAGGAAGCTAGAGATTTTTGCTCTGGATAGAAAGACATGTGCACCAGGGTATCTTATGCCCCACAATCATATAGATCTATTAAAATGCATTTTATAATTGTACAAAGAATTCATTTTCGCATGTAGCACATGGACTTTCAACTCCATGTTATTTCGGGGGTCATTCTACAGGTGGGGCTTTGCTGTTCCTGTAGGACATGAATAGTTAGATCTGCCTTTTCTAAAATGCATGGCTATGAATAGGTGGCTAATGGCATGCTCTGTAGTTTGTAATCAATCAGGTAATAATTGTTTATTACACTTGTACAAGTTTCTCAATACTGTGACAGTCTCTCTACAAGATAAAAAGAAGTATGAGATGCTATTATCAGCACAAATTCCATAAAATGCACTCTTGATGCAAATTGAGAGAAAGGAGAGGAGGGAGGGGAGAGAGAGTCGGAGACACACAGAGGGAGAGAGGGTGAGCGGGAGCTGTGGGGAACTCTCGTGCACGGAGGGGAAGTATTTAAATTGTATAGGAAGGGTTGAGTCAAGGGTTATACGGTTCATGAGTAAGAATGAAATGTTTACCAAGAATGCTGATGTGTTTCTCAATAGAAGCATCACAAAACATCAAAGAGGACTCGGAAGAGGACACTTAAGACCCGGTGCCAGAGTGAATCGTTTTGACCCATCAGGACATTTCAGTGAAAGAAAAGAATTAAGAGGTCTGAAAGGTCACAGGCATGAGACATGACTCTGTAACTTAGAGCAGAAAACTCAGAGGTCATAGGACTGGGGGAAATTTTTGTACAGTGAAGTGTGAGGCCTGGAGGACAGTCAGGTCCCGCGTCCAGGCTTCTGACCACACACTGTGGTGGGAGCCTCCCTTTGGGAGGAGGAGAGGGTTTCGAACTGGCCGAGGGAGGTGTCCAGTCACCTGTTCTGAACTGAGTCATGAACGGTGGGCCCAGGGGAGTCTGTGTCAGGAAGATGAACAAGCAGCCCTGCCAGTAGGCTCTGGAACCAGCAGTCTCGCCTGATGAAAAGCCCATCTCCAGAGGCAGCAGATCCTGCCCTGAATGAACAAGATGTCCCAGGCCTGTCTTGTGGTGAGATGCAGCTAGAGGTAGTGGTCCCCAGACAGGAGAGTGCCTGGGCCCTGAGAGGGTGCAGGGAGCTCCATGCCACCCCCAGGGAGGGAGCTGGGAGCATTCCCAAATCCACTGCCCTATTTCTGGTGCTCTGTGAGGGGAATCCCTTGCTGGAGGAAACAGTCATTTTTATGAATGCCTTGAAATACAGCCAGGTAATTATCTGGAGGAAATTTTTGTTTTACTAAATGTTAATCTGCAGAGAGAACAAGAGAAAAAGGAAAAACAAGTTAATGGCATGATAAACAGCTACTCACCATGGAGCTCCTACAGAGAAGCCCCAGACAGAGCCTTGGGGGGAGGCGTGCACTTGGATAAGTGTTAATCCAAGCATGCTTGGCCTTTATGGATGCACACATTGATTCTGTGCTCAGAGCGTTGAAATAGTACTCCTTTTTTGTTTCTGTTGAAGTGCTTGGAGCTGGTTTTTAAGTACCTAACTAGGGACAATGAGTGTCAGGGTATCACACGGGGAGTAAGCCTGACACCCGACACCCCAGCACCATCTGTCCACCCCACGTTACCAAAAAGACGCATTTGTCGATAATGCATCCAGCAAGTTCGTGGCATTTTTTGTGTGTGTGGTCTTCTGCAAAGAACAGCAAGAGTAATTCTACTTTTTACTGTTAGTAAGACATATGTTAAGTGGAATTGTTTTTTCTGGTCTAGATCTTAGATTACCTGGAAATAAAAAGGAGCTACACAAAATGAAAATGTTTTATTCCCAACCAAATGGGAATGTATTATCTGATGGGAAAAAGTAAAAACATAGTGTTAAAAACCCCATCTCAGAACCCCAGAGAATTCACTTGTCTGGGCTAGGCTTTAATATTTAAATACAATGCAAAAGAGGATAAATAAAACAGAGACCAGGTTAGCCTGAGCTCAGCCACATGATCACATGCCAGTACCGTCTGCAAACTGTCCTGTAGGTGAGTGTTTTCAGCTGCAACAACTCTCCTATATGTTTCTTTACAAGAATTTGAGGAGGTTCGAACCATTCATTTAAGTGGAAAGCACATTCGTGAGACCTCTTACTAAACAGGCTTTCGAGATAGTGGGCGCTTTCCACACAACTGGGGAGAGAGTGTGTTTTGCTTACATAGCGAGTCTTCCTGCAGACTGAGTCTGTGTGAAGGAGAACTCAGGTGAAATGGTGAAAACACATACCACGTGACCACCTTCATTCCTCTTGTATCAAGGATTTTAAATCTTGAAAGGAAGGAGCGGAGTCCAGATAAAAGAGTCGTGCGGCCACAGTAAGTGTGTAGCCACACTCTCCAAGTTACAGCTGTCAGGACCGGGGAGGGGGAGGCAGGAGGCAAGAATTCTCTCAGGTGGGAGCAGCCTGGCCTCAGGCACTTAGGAGTGTCACAGTGGGATTTTCACTTCAGGAAACTTAACTCTTTAGGCCTCCCAAACCCCTTTTGTTGAATATGTGAAATTTCTCAAATGTACAGTGTTTCCATCATCTGACAATGTGCCTAGATGAGGCCATAAGACCTTGGCTTTGAAATTATTTGAGTTTATCTGATCAGTACAAGTTTTAGCCTTCAAATGCTGGAACTTGGCACAGAGGAGATATTCAGGAACGGTTCACTTGGCCATAAGTTCTTTTTTTTTTTTTTTGATGTTCTTCTTGTAAAAGCTTATCTGAAAAGCACATCTTTGCAATTAGGCTTATGCTCAGAATGGAAGAGGAAAGCGAGGTCTAGTCAAGGTCAGATGTAGGGTCTGTTGGCTGCCTGTGAACTAGAACACAGTATTTGAAGACTCAAATTCCACTTAGTCTAAGTCTCTGAACAGCCCCGGGGCCTTAGAGGTTTAACTTTCTTCTAATACCTGTGATGACGCAGAGTACACCTTGTCATTGAATTCTGCCCGTAGGTACTAAGTGGACCTCACTCAGCTCTTCCAGTCCTGGGAAGCCCAGGAGTCCCCTTTCCCGCCGCCAAGGCGTTACGCACCTGCTGAGGAGAGAGCTACCCTTATACCGCACGTGGTCATTACAATCACATAATTATAGGACAGGCATACTTTAGAAGTGTTTTATCTGGTGAAGTTTCTTAAGGTTACAATGTTCTCTGCATTTCACAGCCTCAAATCTGCTTCCTTTACCTTTATCCTTCGCTACTCTAAGACTTCGAGCGCTATCCTTCTTTGACGTGCTTTGAGATGGAGTGCTTAGAACATGCTACATGGGAAGGGGGGCTGCCTTTTACATAGGTGCGTCGTATTTAATATCTGTAAAGTGATTTGAAATCATGAAATGAGAAGCGCTGATGTGAGATGGTCAGCTGACTGCTATTATACAACACTTGTGATTTATCTATAAAATCGAGGCAGAAACATGTAAACGTCAACATGTAAACTGGATGATTTTATTGATCAATTTGTACATGGAAGCACCACTGTGTGCCAGGCACTGTGCATAGCATTTCTATTTCAGAGTAATTTGGGACCACAGTTTAAGTGAAAGCATCATGGATTGGATGTATGGGTTTTTATCTTGACTTAATATGAAAAAAAAATATTCTTAGAACATACTTACAAATTATACATTTAAACTTTCTAAGTGTTATATGAGTGTGGCAGATGTCTTTAAATAAAAACAGATACAGCTTTTCTTTTACCTGTCAATGTGGATAAAACATCATATGTGGATTTAGTGTTATATGGACCAGTGGTTTTCACTTTTGGCCATGCGTTAGAATGACTGGGTGATTCTTTGAAAACACCGAGTCTGGGGTCCTAATCTGACCAGTGAGGTCAAGCTGTCTAAAAGGTGCAGCCTACATGTCTTTGGTGTTTGTTTGTTTGTTTGTTTGTGGGGGGAGGGTTTGTGCCTTTTGCATCTGTACAGATAATTGCTCCTAAAGAAAAGTGTGTGTCCAGTGGCATTATATTCACTCAGTTCTTTATTCATGAATTTGTTCAACAAATATATGAAGGGTCAGTTGTGTATCAGACACTATTCAGACTTCATCCGTGCCTGTTGGAGTTTATATTTCTTGGTTTTGGCAAAAGATTATTGTTTTCTCAAAGTCTGAATGTACCACTAACGGGATCGTCTTGTTCCGTTGATAGATTTGACCTTGTTCATGAGTCTGGGCTGGGCTGTCAGAGTCACTTCAGGGTGCTTGGCCCTTCCGACTTCGGGGTTTTGTTTCCTCTCAGCCACATTCAGTATTCGGGTGAATTCACTATTTCCAGGAAGTCACTCTGTGCTCTGCACCCCTGACAACGGTCTGTGGTCATTTAAACAAGGAATCAATTTTGTTTGCCTGTTTATGAAGAAACAGATAGTACATTGCTCTTATTTTTCTAGAAACCCAAGCTTTAAAGTTAAAATCAAACAGCAGTTCTTGGTTTTAAAACAAAGGTTTAACACTACAGAAGAAGTAGTAGATAAGCCAGTAATATCAAGTAAATGGTAGTGATTCAGTGTATAAGTAAACCCATCATTCGGGAGTGAGAGACTTTATATTACTCCAGTATTTTGAATTGTTCTGCTTCAGGCCAAGTATAATAACTGCAGTTCCTTCTGCATCCCGATACCAATATTTTCTCTCCTCCCCACCCTCCCAATAACTATTAAAATCTTGATATGTAGAGCATGAACACTGGAGATAAAATGCACATTCAATTAGGCAGAGACTCTTAGCTGACCTAAATAGCAGTTCATTCATGAGATAATGTGACCTGCAGTCAGAGAGATGAAAATCTGTTGCTTGAGCTTGGGTAAACCTGGCATAGAGCAGACTCTCCAGTGCTCAGAGAATTATCTAAAATTAGACCAGGCAGGAAAATACTGCAAAAGCTTTGCGGGCCTGGTCTCAATTCCAGGAATACTGCCTTCTCAAGATGGTATATGATTTGTCACCTGGACTATGCCTGATAATCCTTTAAACTTCCTTCATTAATATGAAGTGCCTTGGTGTCAAAGGAATTGAGCAATTAAGCAATTCATAGATTTTAACATTAGTCTTCTGTTTATAACTTGGGACTCGCACCGTCGGTTAAAGAGGGTTTCCTCTTTGGAGGTGGTTGGTGCGTGTTGGGAATTTTGGGTAGGCACCAGTTCGACAGGTGGCGCCATGACCAGAGTGTCTCTCCCTCTCTGAGGAACCGGTACTCTGTACCGTGTGTGCAAGTGTATCTTTCTTAATCACAATGATTCCTTTTCCAAACGTGAAATTATCTCTTTTGTTCCTGCAGGTATCTTCCAGTATATTGGTGAAGGGAAATTCCGTACCACTGAAAACTATCTCAGATTTTTTTTCCCCCAAAAGATAAGGGTAGAAATAAATTCAGTACACAAGCTACTTGACTACCTGGTAAACAGGTATCACGACGGTTAGAGGATTGCTGGATCGTAGTTGTTTCAGTGTGTCCACGTCAGAATGGGAACGGGGCAGGAACGAAGTGTTCTTTGACCAGTATGGAAAAACTTAAAGGAAAATAAAACATTAAGCTCAGGCTTCACTTATTGAACAAATATTTATGGAGCATTAGTGAACAAGACAGACAAATCCCCCTGCCCTTTTGGAGCATACAATCCAGTGGGAGGAACAGAAACTAGACACTAAATAAAATAACGCATATTAGAAGGCACTCTGTTTTATGGGGAGCTGGGAGTAATAACAGGGCAGGGGAATGGAGAGTGCCCCGTTTTGGAGGTGGGGTGCAATTTTAAATAAGATGTCAGAATGGGCGTCATCAAGGAGGAGATAGTGGAGCAAAAACAAGTAGGAGAGGAGGGATTTGGTCACGGGGTCGTGGGGGATACACAGTCCAGGCAGCGCTACAGCCAGTGGAAGGCCCCACGTGTGTCTGGCAGGTTGGAGGAAGAGCCAGAGGCCAGTGTGGCCGCAGCTAGGAGAGCAGGTCACAGAGGTGAGGGACGGCGAGACCCCCAGGGCCTGGCGGGCCTTGTTAAAGACACTGGCTTTACTCCGAGCGATGTGGGAAATGGAAAAGCCTTTAGAAGTGTTTGAGCAGAGAAATTCCTGTGTCTTAGTGCCTGTCAGATGTTTGGTAATTACTTTTTATTGATAAGTTTCTGGAACCACATGTTTCTCCCTTCATTTTTTTCTGTCTAAAAATTATGACAGTAGCTAACATTTGCTGTGTTGGGCAAGCTGCCAGTCACTCTGTGTAGATTGTATCCCTGTGACCCTTACACCAAGTTTAAGCAGCAGACATTATCGTCATCTCCATCTTATAAGTAAGGAAACTGAGACTCAGCATAACTGACTTAGCCAAGGGACCCTGGGCCATGTGAGAGGCAGAGTCAATATTCAAGCCCAGGAAGTTTTCTCCGAACTGCTGGTGTGTAAGCACAGTGGTGAAACACTCATGGCCCCCTGTCCTAAGTCAGCACCAGACCTCCTGCTGAGCAGTTCACGGATTCTTCAGCCTCAGGCTCCCTAGCCCTTCCACTCCACGGACCAGGGTGGCTGAGGACCGTCTGAGGCCAACCTGGGCGTGCATGTGGGTTGTATCGTGTGGATGTCTGTGTATCTGCCAGGGGGTCAGGAGGGGGGGCCTGTTGCTGCTTGTTTCAGTCATCTGTGGGATTGTATCAAGTTATAATCTCCCAATAATAAGCTTCTTATGGGCCAGAAAGCGGGGAGGGGAGGACAAGGAGATCCATGCCTGCGTAGTGAACGAAGAAGCCCCGTAATGCCGGGTTCCTCTCCTTTGAGACCGCTGGTGTAGACGGTGCTGGGCTGCAAACAGAACGCTGGGGGTGACACCCCTGTGGGGTCTGTAGAAACTGTCATGTGGCATAACAGGCACCCTCGCCCACAGGTAAAATTGTGAGGGAGTTGAATTGCAATGCTCACTTCACTCTCAGCTGCCGCCTGCCTCCAGGTTTCAGCCGTGCCGTGTCGCCCTGACCCTTGTACGGCCGCTAGTGACGCTGTCTCCGGAGTTCGCTTTTGCATCTTGAAAGGAGGAACCTAAGCATCTAATAGAAATGTATGAGGTGAAATGAGTTTTAAGGAGGGAACCATTATAACCTCTTGCAAGAGGACATAAGTGTATAAATTTTTGACAGGTTTAAAAACACCGGGCTTACTTTACATCATTCTATTTTATGGAAGCAAGCATTATGGTAACCAGCGGAAGTATATTTTTGAGGTGCTGGTAACAGGCAAATCCCTCATTGGGGAACTTTCTTTCTGAATTCGCTAAGGAAATCCTCCTCACAGGTGTATGGCATCTGTAGCATACTGTTACTGATGTGTCCGAGCAGACTTCCTGTTTTCCGAGGACAGTGAAAATGCTGGTTAGGGCCCATGTGGTGTGTTTTCCACCTTTTGATAAGATTCTACACACAAGGCAGGGAGAGTGCAAGCTTTGCAGAAACATTAAAAACAAAACCCACACACATAACATTAAATCTAAATGTTGATTCCAGTTGAATCACAGACAACACCGCGTAGTACCCATTGTTTCCCAGGCAAGGGGGTCCATGCTCTGGATGCTGTGAAAGACGGAGGAATGTGTCCCTGGCGTGTGTGAGTGGATGGAATGGAGAGAGCACAGGTTAAAGTCAGATCAGGCGTCGGCTTGAATCTCCTGCGTATCGGTGCTTCGACCTCGTGGGTGTTATTCAACTTTCTAAATCCCAGTTTCTCATCCGTGGAATAAAAATAATAATATTCACTATTGAGAATTTAAAAATACAACAATACAATACATGTAAATCACCTGACACCAGTAAGTACTTAGTAAATATTTCCTTCACTGTTGTCCAGTTTCATGTGGTTGGTGAGTTGGGGGGAGAGGAAGAATGAAAGTATGTAATAATCTGGAAGCGAAAAATTACGAAACATAATGGACAATTATAGGTACTTCTCAGTGTGTGGAGAAAAACAAAGAGCTTAGATCCGTTTCCCTAAGATCCCTATGGAAAACCTACTATGTGTCATGCTTGATTCCAGGCGCTGAGAATACAGTGGTGATTGGAATCACAGCTGCTCTCTGCCCTCATGACCTGCACCGTTCTGTGAGAGAGCAGACATTGATACATACTCATACTAATGAGACCAATAAATGTCAAATCGTAACTGTGCTTAGCACTATGAAAGAGGAAAATGATGCTATAAAAATGAATAAGGACATTTGGCATAATTGGGAGAGATCCAGAAACCCTTCCCTGAAAAAAAAAAAAATAGCAACAATGCTGATAATTTAAATGCG
Source organism: Micronycteris hirsuta (assembly GCA_004026765.1). Lineage (NCBI taxonomy): Eukaryota > Metazoa > Chordata > Mammalia > Chiroptera > Phyllostomidae > Micronycteris > Micronycteris hirsuta. The sequence goes on from PVJI01005870.1 coordinate 48,253, forward strand.
AGCAGGTGCCTTTAACCCCATCAGGGTTCATTGATCTCCACTTAGGTTTTGGAATTTCTTGTTTGAACGGTATTAACTATTATTACAGATTGCTATTTCACATGTTTTATCTTTTTTTAGAGGTCTTCCAAGGCACAGAAAATGTTCTTATTTCTTTTAAAGCAGAGTGCAACCATTGGACCAGCACAGACGGTTCCACTGGACTCTTGGAAATCTAAGATATGTGGTGGGACCAGAGTGAAGGTCTTTCCTGTATTTTAACATTTTGCTGTTTCATCATCTGTGAATTAGTTCATCCTTACTCATCGGTTATTGCCAACCATGCTAAAAAAATAAAATAGACTAAAACAGCAAAAGTAGTAAGAAAAACAAAGAATGATGGAATCATCTATGTGGTATGTTAGTGAAATAAATGTTCACTCTTACATTATCCTTGAGTTTTCTTCCTTTGTTATTCAGTTTTGCATCACCTTTCAAGAAGATATAAAAGAAGTCTAGAGACTTTGTACCTTTTAAAGTCTTTAATTGAATGCAGTTGAGCATTTAGAATTTTACTTCTACAACAACAAAAAGGAGAAAGTTGACAGAAAGATATATCACGAGTATTACATATTCAAAAAATAAATGCAAAAAGACAGACAAAAGCACATCTAATAATGATGGTGAAATTGATTGTATGAGTGACATCTCAGGCTGCTGCTTCATATAAAGATATCCTAGATGAATTTTCCCCAAGTCAGGAATCAGTGAGTCAGCAATGCATTTCAGAGGACAAAAAGGAAATATGGTACTCTTACCCAGTTGACTAAGGAAGTTCAGTAGGAAGTACTTCATCATACATTGCGCATCAAACACCTGGATCATCATCTTTTGCGGAAAACACATGACAGTCTTCTTTCAGTTTTTAAGATGTTTATGCACCAAGATGTTTATTTACTTCATGTGGTTCATAAATGGACATATATAGATGTGTATACAAAGGTGTTTGAAAGAAACAGATGACATAGAAATGAAAAAGAAATCATTGAATTGACTTCTCATTGGTATTACAAAATCAAAGGATCGTGTTCTGCAATTATTAAGTCAAGGACGTGACGTTCTCTTGTCAGCAAGGTTATGCGCCATCAACATGTTAAGGATACTATGTTTTGATGATGTAACTTCAAGAAGAAGAACCAGAAGTAATGACAAGCTAGGACTTATTAGAGATGTATTAGAAATCAGGAATCTGCATTTGCAAGACGGGTATGTTTCAGGTTCATTCAAGACATTTGATGAGCCCTGGCTTGTGTGGTTCAGTGGATTGAGTGCTGGCTTGTAAACCGAAAGGTCACAGGTTCAATTCCTTGTCAGGGCCCATGCCTGGGTTGCAGGCCAGATCCCTGGTTGCAGGGGGGGTTGGTGAGAGCCAGCCAGTTGATGTTTCTCTCCCTTCCTTACTCTTCTCTCTAAAAATAAATATATAAAATCTTTAAAAAGAAAGACAACAGATGACCAGTCAGTTGCATTTGGTATACCTTCAAAGCCAGGAAAAAAATATGGAATACAAATTTAGATTTACTGTTTAAGTTCTTACTAACGTTTTTAATAAAGTTGTTTTTATGTTCCCTTTATTTTTCTATAAATTATTCATTAAATTCATTCAGAACATGTTTAAAAATTTTAAAGGGCCCATTGAACAGAGATGGTAAATGGTAGTGATTATTTTTCTGGGAATATAGAGGGTTCAGCAAGCAAGTGCATAAATAAATAAAGTGAGGGAACAGCACCTGTCAAAGCTCTGAGGTATGAGAGAGAACTATTTCAAGAACTAAACGAAAGCTCGTGTGGCTGGAACGCAAGGGAGGCAGGAGAGCAGGAGAGATGAGGCAGAAGGGAGTGAGGGCTCATGATGCCTGTTGAGGAATTTGGTCTTCATCCTAAGAGCAAAGGAGCCAATAAAGGCTTTTAAGGGGAGGCTTGGCCTTATCACACTTGCATTTCAAGAAATGAAAGTGCATTTGAGGTGATTTTTGAACTATCCAAGATGAGAAATCAAGAAGACAGCTGTGTAGATGGAACTGTGCCTCATAGGAGATTTCTGGGCTGGAAATTTTAAGATGTAATTCATCTACAATTAGTTCAGTGGAAAATTATCAGGCACTAAACTCTTGACAAGTGTGAAATCAGCTAAGGGAGAGAATGAAGTGAGAGAAGATCCAGAACCCAGTCTCTGGGCAACCAATTATTTTCACCCCGAAGAGAAGATGAGCTTGTAGAGGAGACCGGAAGGAGGACTGGTGACGAGAAGGAAAACCCAGAGAGCGCTGTGTGAAGGAAGATGCAGGAGGTGAATGTGCCCAGCGAGGGGTCTGTAGCAGTGATGGCTGCCGGGGGCGCGGAGGGGCCTTGAATGAGAGTGAACTTTTAAAAAAGTGTGTGCTTTTTAATTTAGTAATGTAGAGACTTTTGGTAGCCTTAGTGAGAGATACTTCAGAAAAGACGGAATGAGCAGTGGAAAAGGAAGTGAGGAAGCGGGGGCTGCGTAGATCACTGTTTCGGGAAGTCTGGCTGTGCGAAGGGAGGAGAGAAAAGACAAAGTAGTAAGTATCAAACGGCCAGATAATAAATATGACAGTGAACTTAACTCATTCTAATCTTGTTCACGCCTTTATTTGTCAAGGCTAATTTTGTTTTAATGTTAATCGAAGTGCACCGAAGTAGAAATGTTGCCTTTACGAAGGCAGCCATGGGCCGAGCGATGGCCTTGCTTGTGACATTATCCTTTCTCGGTAGGGTCCAGCTGATCCAGTATAGCCGGGTCGCACGTTTCCAAGTAACACAGAGGAAAGAGTTGATAGAGGTGAGGTAGAACCATACTGTCCTTTTGTTCTGTTCTAGATTTTTCTTTAGGATGGAAGTCCCTGTTTAATACCCATTTTCAGCCTATAGAAGGCGCTATTTTGAAAGAATTGGGCCTTTTTCTTTCCTAAAATTTTGTTCTGTCTCTGCATCTCTCTCTAAAGGTAACTTAGGGAACCTCTTTTAATTGCGTTAACAAGGTGTTTCTTTGCCTTGAGGGGAAGATTTGGGTGCCACAGTAAATGGTGTTAGGACTTAGGCATTTGTTTTCTGATGTTGCCCACCACAAACACAGCACAAACCTCAGATGCCTGCACGTTCTCTGTGAGGCTGGACCGTGAGCGCTGGCCTCTGCAGGGCCACGGCGGCTGCACTGTCTGTTCTTTGTGAGTCTCACATCTGAGTCCTCAGGTCTGAGCACCAGCCACCCCCATCCTGGCGGACTTCACACTGGGCCCTGTTGATGTTATTACCCGAGTCTGAGCATTCCTCTGTCTGGATTTTAAAACCAAGATTTGTAATGAGGCAGCCCCTGCCATAGATACACAAGAGTCCAGTAGTCCCCTTATCCATGGGGATATGTTCCAAGACCCCTAGTGGATGCCTGAAACCAGGGTAATACCGAACTCTCATATACACTGTTTTTCATACGTACTGATGATAATAGCTATATTAAAATATTTTAAGTGAATATATTACTCATTGTACAAATTATGTTTACCTAAATTGTAATACCCTTATATGTATTAAACAAAATATATAAAAATTATAAATTATGTATTACAAATTATAATTATACATTCTATAATAAATATAATTAATATAACTACACTAAAATATTAATATGAAAGTTATAGCCATGATACTGTGACCATTTGGTCTCAGTTACTGTGGCATTTTCCTCCGGGAAGTCTCTTTTGGGGTGGGGGGGGGAGTGGGTCTTCTCCCCAGATTATGATTCTGTTTTTTCACATAACTTTTACTAGGAATACATGTTCTTAAAGTGGAGGGATGAAAGTAGCACAGGGAATGAACTATTCCAGTGAACTTTTAGGAATCTCTGCAACATCTATCAGTACAGAAGTTTTTCTAGCATTTAGTATATATTGCTAAAGAAAACAAAACTGAGTAAATTTGAAAGATCTTGGCTTTCTTCACTGACTCATGAATCAGACAGCATTCCATCTAGCCGAGAGAAAGGGGCTCTGAGGAGCTGACCAAATAAAGACTTTTATTGGCAGAGGGAAGCAGAAGAAGGAAGCCACACTGGGTGAACAGCGGCTTGGTCACTGCAGAGTCACTTTTCTTTGGGGCTGGCAGGGGCCTGTCAGGCAGGCCGCCGCCCTGGGGCTGACCAGGTGATTCCTGCTTGATGGGTCTCAGATGCCATTTCTGGGAGAGCCCAGACCGTAGTTCAGATCAGTCTCCGTTTGGTGATGAGCAACTCCAGTTGGGCCTGTTGTCTTGTTTTTAACAATATCCAAGTGTTAGGAGTTACTTCCTTGTGATAGTTATGAGAATAGCCACGTTTGCTGCCTCTGAGTTGGACACCGTGCCTGCACACTTTACATGCAGACTGCTTGGTTTCAAGTGCGAAGATTTTTTTATATCCGACTCTGCTGTAGTTTTCTGGTTAGAGATTGTCATGGCATTAAAATGTAGAATGGCCTTGAGCTTCTTGGCCTGCTGGTCATGATGACATCTACCCTGCTGAAGGGGCAGGCTGTCCCCTGGGTACAGGTAAGAGAAGGTGACAGACATTAGTGACATGGAAACCCAAAAGTGTACTGTGTGTTGTACATAGTTTTGTGAAGCAAAGTTATGATCTAATTTAGAATTTCTTCGTAGTCATTATTTTGGCAATCACATTTAAAATAATCAAGAAAACATTTTCAAAATGTAACCAAATGTAAAATAAGTAGGAGAAATTAATTTTCATAAGCATCGTAGAGTCAGGGACTTGGGATTTGAAAGACTGTTTTAGAGAAATTATTTCCAGCCTCTGAGCCCGAAGCCCCGGGGGGTCAGCAGAGTTACTACCAGAAGTTCTAAAATCCTTGAGCACATAAAGCATTTTCTATAGATGGAAGTATATGTGAGCATATGTTATAACATTTTTCCAATCCGTTTTGTTGCTGTTTTGACTGATAAAATAATTAGTAAAATAAAAATAATAATTTTGAAGCACAATACTAAATTCAAAGTAGCTTTATATCCTTTTATATTTTCTCAGTCATATGATACTAAAACTTCAACTTTTACCACATAAGGAGATTAACTTTTTTTAAAATGTATATTCAAAAAGGGTGGGGATTACCGTTCAAGGGATTTTTTAAAAAACAGCCAAAGATTGGAAATTACTTGGTGATTTTTGGCTTCTAACCTGGTTCTCCATTCTTAGAAAGTATACCAGCTTTTTCTAAGTAGAATTTCATCATCGAAATGAATACCTCTGTTCTCAAAATATCTTAGCAGTGCCTTACAAGCAGGTTGGAATTGAAGAGAAAGATTTCCAACCAGTGTCTGGTTGCTGTTCTTTGGTTTCCCTAATTAACGGTGAGCATGAAATGAATTACCTGCTAGTCTTTGCAACGTGCTGCAGGAGCCCTCACTCCCTGCGGCCGCTCTGTGAACCGACATTGGCAACGCCGCGCACACAGCGCCTGTGACACACAACCACACGAGATGCAGTGGCGGCTCAGAACGCCACGGGAGGCATAAATCTTGCATTACAGATCTGGACGATCGAATGGGCATAGCTGTCTTTGGACCTCTGCCTAGGAAAATGTTCATTTTTCTAGTAAAGTCTCACTGGTGGCCTTGCCCAGCCAGGAGAATGATGGGTTGTTCTGTGGTCAGATATCCAAAACAAAACAATTTGGTCTCTAAATGGCAAATCAGTCAAAAGCTCAAGTCACATATTTGAATTTTTAAATTTATTTTCTCATAGAAACGCTTTACATGCAGGTTCCCAACTGGACTAGCGAAAAACCTCTCTGACTTAGAAGGGGATGGAGAGACGTGTTTGATAGTATTCTGGTCTGTTTCTGTTACTAAGGGAAGATGTTCCTCTGTTCTAATACCTTGGCCCTGAAAGTGAACGATCTTTTCCCTGTGCCAAGCAAGCAGGGCATGACCCGTCCCCTTCCTTTGCCACTGCTTCTGAGTGGCAGAGGCCCGGAGGAGCCCCTGCTGTGTGGCTCTCCATTTGTAAGTGGTGTTCATAAGTCATCTGAAGACATGTTTGTATTTCTTTTACAAAATAGTTAAAGAAAGTGTAGCACCCACCCCCCCTGGGGCTTTCAGTGTTCCCGTAGTTCACCACACACACACACACACACACACCACACACTTTTTAAATAGAAAAATAAATGAAGGTTAGTGCGAGACTTGCCCGATAAATATTCTATCCTATTAAACTACTTATTAAGGATTAAACATACAGTAAGAGTGTGGAGTCCCAGTGTATAGATGCATGAAAGATGTGATTAAGAAAGTTTGTGAGATGGTAATTTGACCCTCAAAGCCCTCTATAGCAGGGGTGTCAAACTCATTGTCACCAGGGGCCACATCAGCCTCACGGTTGCCTTCAAAGGGCCGAATGTAATTTTCAGACTGTATAAATGTAACTGCTCCTTAACTAGGTGGGGGTAAGAAGGTCGGCACTGCCGCCAGGCGGAAGCAAGGTGCCGGGTGGATAAAACAAGATGGGGGGCCGGCTTCGGCCCGCGGGCCTTGAGTTTGCCACCTGTGCTCTGTTGGACCTGTTTTTGTTCATCTGTAAGAAGACCTAATAAGAAGCTCCAGAAAAAGTCGATGTGTAAATAAAGTGGATTAAAATTCTATGAACATTAGTATTGATTCCAATGTCCAGGGGTTCAGAAAATAAATTTACATTCTCTCTCTTTTGTGTCCACTTGGGGTAGCATTTACTAGAGACCTGTCTTCCGGGGATAAAACATTTGCGGCAAAGCAGGTGACAGCCATGGTCAAGGATGAAATGGGAAGCGAGCAGCTGTGAGAATCCTCAGGACTGAGGAGTGACCGTCCTAAAGGATCCAGGCAAAGATCTAAGCAGATGCTACAGAGTTACAGTTGGAAACTTTCTAGGCAAGAAAAACTTACTGGTATTAGAGCAAAATCTCAGTTAGCTGAGGTCTTTAACTTACTGCTCACATTCACATCTCAGAAGAGCAAAACAAAAAAGATTTTCTTCCTGTTTTTGTTAAAAGCATGTTAAAAATGATGCAGCAGTACACTTTTAGGGTGAGAAAACGCTGATTACTTTAGAATATTAGAGTAGTCGTGATCCCTTGTTTTAAAAAAACCCAGTTAGATTGCCAATAGACTTATTAAAAAGCAGAGGTTTGTCTGTCTGTTTAAGTATAAGGACTATTTATTGTCATAGATGGAGGGTGCTTGGCCTGGTGCACAGACACCACACTTAACCCAAGCAAACCCTCAACCCCTGGCTGAGGAAGAACATTGGAGGGTAAAGAGAATGCTCTATGGGGCCTTCCTCTTACAACCCTAAATGATACAGCCTAGATTTAGAAAGGAGCGAAAAGGGACAGATTGTTTCCTTTGGACATGAAAAGAAAAGGCAGATGCTGTGAGGGTTCATTTGCATTGCAAGGAGGTAGTAGGCTTGCTTTATTATTCAGCAAGAAGTGGATAAATACGGCCTGAGGGCTTTAAATGTGCACCGCCTGCTTTAATATCTGTGAACAGATCTGGATCCAGAGCTACTTTCCAGTGCTTGACTGTTTTCTTAGGTGAACCTTATGAGAATGTTTTACAACCCAGAATTAAATTAAGCAGTGATTGATGACAGGGAGCGTGTGAGTTAGCAGTGCAACACCAGCGCCCAGTATTCTATTTTAAAGGGACACCAACTCTAGATGAAAGGGTATATTGAGCCTGCCTTTTGGTATTTAAAAAAACAAATGTGGATCATTCAGTAAAAGTTTATGGGACAAGAAGCATTGCTTGGATGGTGGGCATTTTCTGTTTTCAGCTTCCCGAACCTGAGGGGACTTCAATTACCTGGTTGGAGCTCCACGAACCAAGGCATTGATAGTCCGTGGTGGAATTTCAGGCTTAAAGGAGGTTGACAGGAGGACAACGTCCTTAGAAGTCTAACTGGCTCACTGAAGGCAAGTAGTTTTGTAGACGAAAAAAGAAGGTTATAGTAACGAGAGGCTATGAAACAAGTACTGAACTTACCGATATGCCCTGGCTTTGAAATCTCACTCTGCCCTTTAATGCTCAGTAACCTTAGGCAAGTCACTTTATTTTTCTGAGCCTCAATTTATTCACCTATAAAATGGTGATTTCCCAAGTCCTTTGCAGTTTAAAAACCATTAACTGTGAGATGAGTTAATGCCTCCCTTGGTGATTGCAGTGCATGGATGCCTAGGGCTGCCATTGTAAGTCGGATTTTCCGTGTACAGAATGCTTGGGGGGCAGTGTGTGGCAAGATGGGGGGAGCTCGGGCCGACCGCAGGACACGCTACAGCAAGAGGCTTCTTTTTCATTGGTTTTGTTTGACTAAATGTTCTGTTAGGATTGATTGCTAGTATGTTCTCCTTTCTTCTTAAAGCTAAACGCAGATGAAGTAAGGAAGAACTGCATTTAAAAGAAAAAATCCTGAATAATTCCAAGTGCGTCAGTTCTGATCAATCCAGTTTTTAAGGTGTTCTGGTAAGGTTTTCAGAACTACAGACTTGTCACCTAACTATGAGGAAAACGCCGTAAGTAATTAGGTCACCTGGTCAGCGTTAGAAACATCTATCTTCCAAGTACGGAGTTGTCAGTATGTATTCTTCTGCCTCCGGGAAAATAACGCAAGTCCTCCGAACCATAAAAAAACAAACAAACGTGTATTACTGGTTCTATTAGTAAAATTAAAGTTGAACCCAGAAAGTCATTAGTTTCAAAGTTATTTATTGCTGAGTGTGTTAAACAGTATTGTGCCCTCTGAGATATATTGAAATACAGGGTAAGCCTCTTGACAGCTGAATTATGAACAGTTCATGTATAATCTTAACCGTATATGGACACATAAACATAAAGTTAATTTCAGTTTTATGGAATTCAGTCCCATAGCTCTAGAAATTGTTGTTGTGAGTAGAAGAAAAACATAGAGGAGTCTGATTTTCAAATTGTTACATCAGGATTTAGACATAAATAATACTTATGAAAGCATATTAGGAGTTTGCAATTAAAGCCCCAAATAATCTTCGAGCAAAGCATACCAAAGGGAATGAAAAATACAAATTAGTGGTTGGGAAATAACCTGCTTAGGTAGACTAGAGCAGACTATTTTCTGCTAGTTCAAGGTCACTCCCTCTTACAGTACTTTATGTTTCGTGCATTTAAGTTTTGAATGCATTCCCTTGGAGGGCAATTTCACAGTCTAATAGATAGAGGTATTTGGAAGTTTCTTTAAGACATTCAGCCTAAATTTTCTTTTAATTTCCTCTTCCACTTTCTACATAATTGCTCTTCCTTGTATTATCCTGAAAGGATTTGGTGGGGAATGTATGCACTGGGAAACAGTTCAACAGAATTTCTCCCTTGGGCACTACAAATTTCACCTTTCATAAACGTATGCTTTGCTCAGAGAAAATGACTACAACGGGAATGAATTCACTGCTTTTCTGGAGTTGAACAAGATACAATGGGAAGAGAAATTCCCTCAGTGTATTTTTTGCTGGCCTCACGTTAGTGCTTGACCCATTTTCTAGTCACGTTTCACTTACTGTGAATTGTCTTCCTCTCTGAATCCTCCGTCTTCCAAAATCTGCCCATACCTGCTACAAAGTAACTACTCAGAAAGGTGACACTACAGTGTTACATACCCACTAAAAGTTTGTTGGATGAATAATTCTGTCAGATCACAAAATAATTCTGTCGGTTCTGTCTCTGGGCACTGCCCACAGGAAATAGAAGAGTAATCCAAGGCAGCAATTCTGTATTCTCTCCCCTCTTACGTATTCTTGACCGAGGCAGAGAAGACTAAACCTTTGGATGCTCAGTAGATAGGATTGAGAGTGAGGGTGCTCCTAGGCATGTCCATTTCTTCTAGAGAATCATACTACTCCCATCTGCAGCGTAAATGTGGTGTGATTAAAGAATTAAGTAAGCAAACACTTCTGGACCAAAAAAGATTTGTTTTACAATTGATTAATTCCCTTGAACAGATCACCTCGTCCTTTCGACTGTCCCTGTACTCTGAGCACAGTGGCGGTGTGATAGCGCTGTGTGTCCTTCCTGTGCAGGATGTGCAAAGCCACCTTGCCGCCTCTGCTTTACGGCCCTGCCCTCCCTGTGGTTTTAAGGATACTGTTTGCATCTGTTGGCCTGGAAGTCAAAATGAAAATGGTCTTAAACCTGTTAAGAGGGCAGGAGAGGGGAAGGACGACTGAAAAATATGTAAAGTTCATAAATTTTTAGGATCAACTTGAAATAAAGCCCTGCCACGTAAGTGATCTCTTGTTCCATAATTTCTTTATATTCCATCTGCTGACCTTGGTTTTAGTGTGCATTCCGCTTTATGAGTTTATGTACAGCTGTCACCTCAACAAAAATACGGGGAAAATGAGGATCAATGGAATTTAGCTAGTCAGTGTGGAGAGAGAAGTTGTCTCCCAGCACTCTTTCTTGGGCCAGGTTTTTGCTATCGCCTGGCTGTAGCGCTGCGTGTGATCAGAATTACCACAATACAGTGCAAAGAGCAATAGCATTTAGTAATAAAAAAAAGATTACTTTGGGATCTATTAGTTGCTAACTGTTTATACCACTTCTGACATTAAGAAAAAAAAATGAATCTGGCTGAATAATCAAGATTATAAACCACTATCAATTGCTTCCTGGTTTGTGAATGTTTTAGCACATGTTAGGAGAGCGAGTGAGGTAGAATGGAAAGAGTTTTGCTTTTGGCAGAAAATAGTTCAAATGTTGGCTTTGCCACTAAACGTCACCTGAGGCAAATCAGTTTAACCTTTCTCAGCCTTAAATTCATCTAAAAAAGGGAGATAATACAGGCTTATTGGGAGAATTAAGTGGGATAATATATAAAAAGTCCAAGTAGGGACCTCATTAATGTTCCCTTTGCTTTTTTATGTCTTTGTTTAGTAAATCTGTATATTTACAAGTCTTGCCATCATTAATGGATTATTCCTTAGGAAATGCCTAGTTTCTAATCCATCTTGATTTCTCAGTAAATGTTCATGGATTGCGTGAGTGGTTGGCCACATACAGTTAGTGGAATGTGGCTCTTATTTCTTCTGTTAAACAAGGAACACAGAGTTTGTAGTTTACCTTAATCCAAAATGGATTTATTGCCTTATATGGGCATCTAGAGATGTATAAACTTGTTCAATTTCAGGCAAAATCAGTATTAGACTTGAAAGTTTCCACGTATATAACCATTAAACTTCCTCTCTGTCAACACTGGTTTCGTGAGAAAATGCATGCATGGCACTGAGTCAGATATGGAAGATCCTGTTCATTGTGTGTTGTCCAGAGAAGGTCATCCATGTGCTTAACTTAATAATCAGGTAATAATTGGAGGTACTGTTCTGGGATGGAGGAGCATGGTGGACAGCCTTTGCTGGGGCAATGTTTAATTGGAATCAAAGTCCTAATAATCACTTAATGAAAAGGAAATCATGCGAACTGTGATTTGATCCATGTCTGTTGTCATCAGAATTAAGTCTAGTTGCTGCCAGGTCCTGGCGGTGGGCGGGCTGCAGCTGTCTGTTTCGGCGTCCTTTCGATTCTAGGTTTAAAATTGGCTTTGTTAGATGAGTTACTTTAGTATTTATTTGAGAAAAAAAAAATAGGTGTGTGTTGAATTTCTGAAATGTGTGAGCAGCCACTTCATAGAAGTTAAACTTTCAAAAAACAAAATTATTCTTTAAATTAAAAGGTGCTTATTTTGGAGGAGAGGCAACCTCAATCTTTCAATTAATTCTTTAGTAAAGAGAAGAATTACTAACTTATTCTTTTTTTAACACATAAGATTTTTCATATAGCAGGGCATGGTCTCATGTTAAGAACATCAGCTGGAAAGTAAGATGCTTTGAAGAAGCCACCTTTTACTGAGTGATTTCCTGTTAACTAGTTTGGCAAAAAAAACCAATGGGGGGAAAGGAAAAAGAAATCTGGGGTGGGGGCAGGTGTCTCACTCTCAGGGTCACAATGGAAAGGGTACCTCTTGACAATTCAAGTTCAGCTAGCATTCAAGTTCACTTTCTTTTTTTTCCCCCACAGCCCCCTCCCCTCTGGCTATTGTTAGTTTGTTCTTAATTTCAATGTCTCTGGTTATATTTTGCTTGCTTTTTTTCTTTTGTTGATTATGTTCCAGTTAAAGGTGAGATCATATGGTATTTGTCCCTCACTGCCTGGCTTATTTTGCTCAGCATAATGCTCTCCAGTTCCATCCATGCTGTTGCAAAGGGTATAAGCTCCTTCTTTCTCTCTGCTGCGTAAAATTCCATTGTGTAAATGTACATTGGTTTCTTCATCCACTCATTTGCTGGCGGGCACTTAGGTTGCTTCTAGCACTTGGCTATTATAAATTGTGCTGCTACAAACATTAGGGTGCATAGATTCTTTTGGATTGGTGTGTCAGGGCTCTTAGGGTATAATCCCAGTAGTGGAATTGCTGGGTCAAAAGGCAGTTCCATTTTTAGTTTTCTGAGGAAATTCCATACTGTTTTCCACAGTGGCTGCACCAGTCTGCATTCCTAGCAACAGTGCAGTAGGGTTCCCTTTTCTCCACATCCTCTCCTGCACTTGTCTGTTGCTTTGTTTATGATGGCGATTCTGGCCGGTGTGAGGTGGTATTTCCTTGTGGCTTTAAAATGTATCTCTCTGATGGCTAGTGATGCTGAGCATCTTTTCTGTGTCTCCGGACCCTCTGTATGCCCTCCTTGGAGAAGCATCTGTTCAAGTCTTTTGCCCATTTTTTAATTGGGTTTTTTGTCTTCCTGGAGTGGAGTCGTGGGAGTTCTTTATGTATTTTGGAGATCAAACCCTTGTCTGAGGTATCATTGGCAAATATGTTTTCCCATATAGTTGGTTCTCTTTTCATTTTAATGCTCTTTTATTCAGCCGTGCAGAAGCTTTTTAATTTGATGAGGTCACATTTGTTTATTCTTTCCTTTAAGATGTTTTTTGCTTTAGGGGACATATCAGTGAAGATGTTGCTGCGTGGAATGTCTGAGATTTTCCTACCAATGTTTTCCTCTAGGACTTTTATGGTGTCACAATTTATAGTTAAGTCTTTTATCCACCTTGAATTTATTTTTGTGTATGGTGTAAGTTGGTGCTCGAGTTTCATTGTTTTGCATGTAGCTGTCCGGATCTCCCAACACGATTTGTTGAAGAGGCTCTTTTTACTCCATTTTATGTTTCTTCCCCCTTTATCAAATATTAATTTCCCGTAGAGACTTGGGTTTATTGCTAGGCTCTCTGTTCTGTTCCATTGGTCTATGAGCCTGTTTTTATGCCAGCACCAGGCTGTTTTGATTACAGTGGCCTTGTAATACAGTTTGATATCAGGTATTGTGATCCTTCCTGTTTTGCTCTTCTTTTTCAAAATTACTGCAGCTATTCGGGGATGTTTATGGTTCCATATAAATTTCTGAAATGTTTGTTCTATCTCTGTGAAATATGTCATTGGTACTTTGATAGGGATTGCATTGAATCTATAGATCACTTTGGGTAGTGTGGCCATTTTGATGATGTTAATTCTTCCAATCCATGAGCATGGTACATGCTTCCATTTGTTTGTGTCTTCCATGATTTCTTTCTTCAGCGTTGTGTAGTTTTCTGAGTACAGGTCTTTTACCTCCTTGGTTAGGTTTATTCCTAGGTACTTTATTTTTCTTGTTGCTATATCAAATGGGATTTTTTTTTCTGATTTCTGTTTCTGATATTTCATTGTTGATGCACAAAAGTGCCTTTGATTTCTGAGTATTGACTTTATATCCCGCTGCTTTGCCAAATTCATTTATTAGGTTGAGTAGTTTTTTGGTAGAGTCTATAGGATTTTCTGTGTGCTCTATCATGTCATCTGCAAACAGTGACAATTTTACTTCCTCCTTTCCAATTTGGATGCCTTTTATTTCTTTTTCTTGTCTGATTGCTGTGGCTAAGACTTCTAGTATTATGTTGAATAGGAGTGGTGAAAGCAGGCATCCTTGTCTTGTTCCCAATCTTAATGGGAAAGCTTTAAGCTTTTGCCCATTGAGTATGATGTTGGCTGTAGGTCTCTCATATATGGCCTTTATTATGTTGAGGAATGCCCCCTCTGTTCCCACTTTGCTGAGTGTTTTTATCATAAATGGGTGCTGTACCTTATCAAATTCTTTTTCTGCATTTATTGATATAGTGATGTGATTTTTGTTTCATTTTGTTTATGTGGTGTGTAGTATGTTTATTGATTTGCGACTATTGTACCATCCTTGCATCCCTGGGATGAATCCCACTCGATCATGGTGTATGATCTTTTTAACATATTGCTGGATGTGGTTTGTCAATATTTTCTTGAGGATTTCAACATCTATGTTCATCAGCAATATTGCCTTGAAGTTTTCTTTCTTTGTTATGTCTTTATCTGGTTTTGGGATTGGATGATGCTGGCTTCATAAAAAGAGTTTGGGAGTCTTCCATCTTCTTGAATCTTTTTTGAATAATCTGTGGAGGATGGGGGTTAGCTCATCCTTAAATGCTTTGTAAAATTCTCCTGTGAAACCATCTGGTCCAGGGCTTTTATGTGTCGGAAGCTTTTTGATTCCTGTTTCAATTTCATCAGCTGTTATTGGTCTGTTCAGGCTTTCTGCTTTTTCATTGAGTTTTGGAAGATTATATTTTTTAGCAATTTGTCCTTTTCACCCAGGTTTTCAAATTTCTTGGCATATAGTTCTTCATAGTAATTTCTTACAGTCCTTTATATTTCTGTGGTATCAGTTGTAATCTCTCCTCTTTCATTTCTGATTGTGTTTATTTGGGTCCTCTCTCTTTTCCAAGTCCACTTTTTTACATTTCATAGCAATCTAAGTCATACTGGGACAAATCAAGTTTTGAACACTGGCTAAAGGATGTTAGGGCAAGAACATTTACATTCCTGGTAGAATTTGTTCCCAGGAAAGAAGGAAATTCTACTTGAGAACCCTGCTTTACTATTTTGGCACTATGGGTTCAAATACCAACCAGATCCTGGGAAGATTGAGATAGAAAAAAAGAAAATCATTAAACTGAACATCGGAACCTGTAAAAGGTTCTCATGGAAGATTCATTTAGACATAGATGAACATTTGGACAAGGGTATTTGGGTTGGTTGGTTTTATTTTCTCCGAAATACTGACAGTTCTCTTGCCCAGTCTGGTAAATAAGTATTGCTGAAGGGTTTCCAGTGTGTATCATCTGGACACTCTTGTTATTCTTTTTCTTAGGAAAGAAAGGCTTTCAGGGCACATTGGGCATTTACTGATGCATTTCCTTGGATTCTAATTTCCCTTTATCCTGGTGCTTTCTTTCATACATTTTTAACTCACTGAGAAGAAAAACAGAGCAAGCTTTATTCTGGGGCCAACAGTACACCGCCCTGACCTACTTTGCTTTCCCCGCAGGGACTTTCAAAATTCCCTGTAATTTTAGTCAGTTTATCACAGAATGGTCAATATTCTGTTGGACTGGGAGCTGGGCTTCTGGATGCCTTGTTTCTGGTCATAACCAGGGTTCTATGGAGGTGAGGAGTAAAGGAAGTAGCACAGTTTTGGACTTGAGTCCTTTCTACCCTCTCATCCTCCCCCCCTGCTTAACCTTCGTGTGCTCTCAGAGCTCAAAAGCAGTTACTGCCCAGCGAGCACACTCCAAAAACAAGGTCCACCCTTTACCTCCTTCCAGCAGAGGACCCTACAGAAAATCTGTCCTTCGCAGGCAATAGGTGAGCTCCTATCTTTTGTTGAAATAATGGGAGAGATGAGTCCCATGGCCCAGCCCAGGTCCCTCTCTCTAAACTCTGTTCCCTCCATCCAGTTTTCCAGATCTCCTGATCACTCAACTGTTTATTCAACAACAGAGTGCTGGTGGCTGATGTGGTCAAGGCAGTGTGCTAGGTTTCTCTGCAGAGTGGAAACCATGGCAGCCTAGGAGACCGAACACTTGGATTCTTGCTTTCACTTTGCTGGGGGTAACTGAGGAACGGCGTGTCAGTCACTTCTGCCTGATTCTCTTCTCTTATCTGTAAAAGGAAAGGATTACTCCCTTGAGCTCCGAGATCCCTTCCAATTTTAAAAGGGCTAGGATTTTCTGATTACCCGGCTCTAGAGCCAGTATTTCACATTTCCAAATTAAAGCTGAAAACAAAATTATTTTCATTCTTGACCAGAGGCGCATGGCAGACCATGAAGAGTCCCATGGTGGGCCATGTTTATTGTAGACGGCAAAGGAAGCCCGACCTCCAAGCAAACACGTCGAAGCTTTGCCGTCCTTCAGATAGTATATGTTGAACAGCCCCATTGCATCAAATAACTAGCTTTTATGAAATCGCCCTTATCTTAATATTACTTAGAACAGAATTTCATTGTACACTAATGCCACCAAATAGATGCCAGATAAAGAATTCCATTTATACAGGAAAAAAAAATGTGCATTCTCCCTCACAAAAGAGCCAACCTGTGAGGATGGGTCGCAACACCAGGTCCCACCCCAATTTGCATCATTCCCTTTGCCTGCAATTGTTTTTCTGTCCTGACTGGCAGTGAGGTCAGAGGTCCGTATGACCCTTCTGTTCATACCATGAATCTGTAGACAGCTGACACCTCTGTTGGGAAAATAAAAACTAGCTGGTAAAAGGACTTTTGTCATTTTGACAGCTACCCATTATTGGGGGCTGTGCCAACTGGTAGAGTCCAAATAAGAAGAAACAAATGTGTATTTCAGCCTCTTACTCAATTTTGTGAATGGCTTATAGGAACCAGTGAACTTAAATGTAATTGAATTTAAATAACAGAGAGGTGGAAAGGCCAGTGGAGGCTGGTGTAAGGGTAGTTTGATGACTGTCATGTGTATTTCTTTCTGTCGTCAGCATGAGTGAGAAAGTGCCAAATAACCACCTGTGAATGATGGAAAATAACTTGAGTTCTACATGAAAGCTTTTACTAAGGTGCTGTCGTGTGCCCTCTCTCAGCCCTCTGCATTTCCAGCCTTCTTTCCATATGCCTGATCCCCCCTTTCCTGCAGAGAGTGACAAATGC
Organism: Micronycteris hirsuta; assembly: GCA_004026765.1. NCBI lineage: Eukaryota > Metazoa > Chordata > Mammalia > Chiroptera > Phyllostomidae > Micronycteris > Micronycteris hirsuta. Next base: position 65,367 of record PVJI01005870.1, read on the forward strand.
ATATTTGTCACCTGACCCCTCCAGCTAAGTTCGGTGGTTATGAGCAAGGACTCTGAGATCAGACAGCTTGAATGGACTCTTGGTTCCATCAGTTATCTGGGCAAGGCACTTAACTGCTCTGTACCTCAGTCTCTCCGTCTTTAAGAGGGGAGTGGATAATGCTTTTCTCACTGAGTGATGGGGGGATTGAATCAGAATGGATGGAGAGGGCTTTGAAACAGACCCTGTCATGTAGTAACCACAGCTTCACTCCATGCCGCCCATTGCCCATCTCAACAACCACTGCATGGGCGGTGGGAGGCTTGGTTTACTGTTCTTGCCTGCAGTTGGCTGAACCCTGTGACCAGGGGCTCAGAGCAGTCACCGGCCCACCGTAAAGATCCACTCCGTGCTGGTTGTCAATGGTGTGAGCAAATAATTTGGGGGCAAAGAAAAGAAATTATCACTTGGATCACTCATTTCCCTGCAGAAGAGTGAAGAATCCACTTTCTTATTCTCTAGTTGGATAAAATTCTAAGGAAGGAAATCATTAAATCTATAACTTCTATTGAGCAGCAGCTTTGTGGAAGGATGGTGTACACCAGGAACTGTGGGGAAAACGAGCATTAATTAAGACACAGTCTTTGTCTTTTTAATCTTGTTGGACAAACAGAGGAATACACAGGCACATGCTTGACTGTATGTTTGAGTAACTATGGATTAAAGATGCTCTCTGTGCTCAGGCTCTTACTGGACTGAATGAAGGAGTGCACCAACACACAGTTGAGTGTGACGTGCAGGCTGCGACATCAGAAGTGTTGAAGGCTGTGGGGCACTGAGAAGGGGAGAATGGATGTGCTTTGGAAAGGTTTAAGATGACAACTTGGAATTTGACTGGAGCCTAAAAACGGTGGATAGTACATTATTGGGCAGACTCAAAGGTAGTGTTGGGAGTGAGAAATGAAGAAATTATACTCTTGAATTCATAAGTGATACAATTCACAAGCAGTAATTTGGTAATTTCTTCTTCTAAATGGAAAATAAATACATTGCTGAAAATCTAGCCAGTTTGCTGTTGGTATAGTAATCTCAGGCTCTACATGATGACTAATTAGCAAGTCTCTGAAAAAAGAATAAAAGCAAAAAAAGTAACTAAGTTCTGCCAAGAGAATGGGGAAATTATGGTCTATAGCATATAAACCCCTTCACCAAAAAGTTCATCATGGTCTAACTGCTAAGGTCATCGGTATTTATTCTTCTAAATAAACCCAAAAGTTCTTTTAATATCATTATGGACATACAGGCTCCAGCACATGAAAATTATCCTATTGGGATGCTCCGCCATTCCTGTAGTTTGCAAAGTATGTTTTTAGAGGTGTTGACTTTTTATAATCTCTACAAGTACATGCCCCATGTCTTTATTTGTTAATAACGCTGTGATCTTCCAGATATTCAGATACACCTTTGTAGGATTCCCTTTCATTTGTATAAAATTTGAGGTATATTGCATTAATTTTACAATCATCCCTAAATTAACAGAAGGACAAATGTAACTGTTTATGTAATACCGTCTTTGAAGACATCAAGATCATTTCCCAATTCTGTATTTTGTGCATAGGAAAACTAGACCCAGAAATAAAAAGTTCCTTGGCCAACATCATACCTCATGGGTTAGTGACTGACCTGGGTCTAGAAGCCAGGCCTCCTAACTTGGGGCTCATCCGTGACACCCCCCCTCATTCTGTCCCCTGCCAAAGCTGGCAGGTTACGGATCGGAGTCATGTGTCAGCACACCATGGAGTAAGAGTCCGGGAGATTTCAAGTACATTTCTGCTGACACATGGTCATTTGAAAATAATAACAACAAGCTAACATTTGGGAAGTTTACCTAAGCACTTGGACATGCTTTCACTCATTTAATCCATGACAACAACCTTGGGCCACGAGTGCTGCTCCTTTCTGCAGTTTGTGGGTGGGCCGTGGAGGCGCAGAGGTTTACGTGGGAGGAGCTGGGGGTGGTTCGCACAGCTGGAGTGCAGGCCTGCGTGCTCAGGGTCATTGCCCTTCCTCAGCACCTTATTCTGCTTCCCCCAAATTGGACCTGCTCACTGGGAGCTTTTTGTCCCTACCCCTCATCGGCCTTGTGTCAGAAGCCAGCTTTGTAATTTCATTACATGCACTGTAATTCCAGCACAGTGGCAATACTACTCCAGTTCATTTGCATCCTGGATCACTGTTCCGTTTCCAGAGATGCACAGGGTCCAAAGCTGCCCTGAATCCATCCAGACCTTCAGGACCAAGGCGGACTGCGGTTTTGTCACTGACAACATCCCCTATAGCTACAGGGAGGGGAAAGCAGCGCCCGCCCGGCTGAGCAAGTGATTGAAACTCCCTTGGCCTTTGCAGCAGTAGCAGCCATGTTTGACTGTCCATCTCCATGAACTCTTGACTTTGGGAGAGGTTTCTTAAATAGACAGTGTTGTTTGTTTCTGCTCCCTGGGCCATGGCGGGTATAAGCTAAACCTTCCCTACCTCAGTCTACAGCGGGGAAAGGGACTAGACTCCCCGTCAGTATGTGGAATAAAATAGTATAATTGAGAGAGGTGGGGCTGAGCAATCCAAAATATCTGATAACATTGAAAAGAGCTTTTTCCTCTTCCACAGTTAATCCATGTCTCCATTTGCATGTGTTAAAAAAAAAAAAAAACCCTGACAGCACCAACAACACAGCAAGAGAAATGCACAGCCTGAGCAATAAATCTCCCAAGGCATTCAGCAAGTGCCACAGGGCTCATTAATCTTGGTTATTTCCGTAATAGATAACTTCACAAATCAGCTATTATTCCTAATCACACACATAAAGATAGGGACGGATAATAGCTTCCTGCATGGCGAGCCCCAAATAAAATTTCAGTTAAAAATATATTTCTGAAAATTCCAGGGAAAGATGTTTTCTGCCTTCTTAAAGGGGCGTGAGGCGATGGGGGAGCAACCGCCAAAGAGAAATTGATTTTGGGGGATTGGGTTTTTAAAAAGAATTAGGTGTGTTGTATTGTCTTGGGGACACCAACAGGCCTGTGTATCACTGTGTCAGCGTGAGGTGGGTCGGAGAGACTTTGGGTGACAGGAGACAAGAGAATTGTGAGGTTCCAGTTTCCAGATGGAGTTTAAGAGGAATTCCCAAGAATAGTAAGTACAGAGATGTCAGGGCCATCTTGTATCAGTAAAGTTGGCATTCGAATTTCAGAAGTTTTCCAGAGTTTGGCCAATTCATTTATCTTCACAGGGTAGGCAGATTACCATGCCCAGGGCACAGAACTGTCCTGAATCCATCCAGACCTTCTTCAGATTCCAGCCGCTGAACAGAATGAACAACCACGAAAGGGTTTATAAGTGATGAAAGATGTGTTTGCAGCATGTTTGGATAGTGTATGGATTTTTTTGAACAGGTGAGACTAGATTATCTTAAATCTAAAAGTTCCCAGCTCTGTGGCAAGGGTCAAAAACTTGTATTGAATTAAGTGCTAGAAAGAGCGCTGACTAAATCTGCCTAGGTGAGGGAAATTAGCCACGAGTTTTCCCGTCCTTGATGACGGCTTTCTGAAGGCATGGCGATTGTCCAGGGGAAGGCTTTGTTACCGTACAGCAGAAAGCCGCCCCTGTCCATCGCTTTATGAACAAATGAACTGCACCAGGGCCTGGAATGAGATGCACTACGTTTAGGATGTATTTGACTCCATATTATGTAGTCAGCAGGAGTAATTGACCTATAAGCACAACACGTACTGACAGAAACGGGGTCTGGTAATGCACGTCTTTTAAACCCAACTGCATTACCAGATCACGCTAGCAAACCTCTGTTCTTTTACAGGCCTCTTCTCCAGGTACCCGCAGTTAAAATTTCGCTCTGAACTTCTCTTTTTACCTAAAATGAAGTAGTTCTTCTTTCTCAGACCTTCCAAAGGAGGAAGTGGAGGTGGTCCTTCCAATGGCCTTGTACGTTTTTTGCATGCACAGTGTTAAATGTTAAAGCCGAAGAATTTCCAGACCAGATGACTAAACGTTTTTCCTGCAAATGAAGTTGGTGTTCCTGGTATGTTCTCAGCAATGACAGAAACACTGAACGTGTTGCGTGGGCACGGCTCTGTATTAGGTGCTGGGGGTAGACGGGGGTCCGAGACGTGATCTGTGCCCTTAATGAATTTGGCGGTCCAGTAGTAGAGGCGATGTAAAAGCAAGTATCTGTACAAGAGGAAAGAGGGGGGTGCCAGAGTAAAGTTAAGTATGTGCCGAGGCCATTCCAGTGAGGCAGGTCTGTGCGCTGAAGGAGATAAACGTACGCCCCTGGCTGTGAGCAGAAAAGACAGTGGAGGCAGAGGGAGCAGCATGAGCGAGGCGAAGCTGTGGCAACATTGGGGCGTCTCTGGAGAAGAGTGACTAGTCAGCGGGGTTGGAGGGAGCAGTGAGAGTGGGAGATGAGGCAGAGGATGTAAATTTAGGCCGAATTATAGAGGACTTGCTGCATAGACAGTGAGCTGTATTACATACGGTTTGTGGTAGGGTTTGTACACGGTTAGAACTGTGGTTTAGAAAGATTGATTCAGCAACATACTGAATAAATTAGAGGAGGGGAGCATAGCAGCAGAGCCAGTGTGTGTTTCGGTGCGCACCTAGACTCGTAAAACGGTGACCTGCTCCAGCGCAGCTGCGTAGATGGATGGAAAACCAACGCCTCTGGTGGCGGGAGCATGCAGAGTCAGTGGTTTTGTTGGGGATAGCGGTTGCCTATTGCTCTGTAACAAGTCATCTCATGCTTCGTGGCAGGGAGCACCTGCCTTGCTGTGGAATCTGAGGGTCAGGAACTTGGACAGGGCACAGCTATGAGGCCCTGTCTCTGCCCCGTGAAGTCTGGGGCCTGTCCTGGAAAGAGTCCAATGACTGATGGCAACTCGAGGCTGAGGACAGGAATCATCTGGAGCCTTCTTCAAATTCACATGTCTGTGTCAAAGATAAATAATGCTGGTTAAATAGGTCAGGACAGGTTTTAATCAATAATATACTATTGCAATAGGGGGGAGAGTCCAATGTGAACTGAACTCAACTTCATTTGGTACAGAGGTTACTGGGCTTTTTTAAAGGGAAGATGAGGGAACAGGAAAGAGGTTGAGTGGCAGCTCATAGTGTCAGGGAAGTTGAAAATTAAAAAAGCAGGAAGGAGGGTTTGGTCCACATGAAACCCATCTGGGTTTCTTAACTGGCTCTTATGGAGGTGGGTCCTCCCCTCCCCGCCCCTCCCACAGGCTGGGAGATGGGAGATCCTATCTGCAGGTATTTCCTGGAATGAAAGGAAAATTCTTTGGCATCCTTGAGCTTTCACAGGCAGATATTTTAAGGGGAGGGGGCAGGGCGATCCTAGGGATGGAGCTGTTAGTAACTATTAGTGTTTGTTAAAGTCTTTACCGGCCAAGATAAGGCCTAGTGGAGAAAGGGCTAAGAGAAGTCTGGTTGGAGTTTACTCGAGGAGAGAATCTGTCATCTGACACTAGGGATGAGATTACTGAAAAGCCAGGCTCACCTGACCCTGGTAACTGAAGCACACATGTGGCCTCTCCATGCAGCGTGTCTCCTGGGTTTCCAGAGAGAGAGAGAGAGAGAGAGAGAGAGAGAGAGAGAGAGAACGCTTCTGTAGAGAGTCTTCCAACAGAACCAGCAGGGCAAGAGCTGCAGTCTTCTGTAATCCAGCCTCCCAAGTCACACAGCACCCCTTCTGCCACCTTCTGCAAGTTACAAGAGAGTCATTAAAGCCAGCCCAGATGTAGGGGAGAGATCAGGCTCCCACTCTCACAGGGGTGGCGGCAAGGTCACACTTCAGAGGAGTGTATGGGGCAGGGGTGATTATTGCTGCCACCTTTGGAAAACACAGCCTGTCACAGCGGAGGTTGGCAGTTGACGGCAGCAAAGATGACTAATTCAGCTTCTGCACTGGCTCAGTTGGAGAAACCCACAGGACTTTGGAGGTGAAAAGGGCATAGGAACTGAAAATGAAGGGTATGGCCGAGAAGGTGGCAAAGACAAGCGTGGCTCCTTTGGGCGCCCCCTGCACTGAGAGGGCAAGATGGGGAGCCCAGGAAGGAACGGTGGTCCCAGGGAAGTGTGGTCCCCCTGCATGCTGAATGGAGGAAGAGTTGTAAAAAGGAGGAGTTTCAGTGGCAGGTGGAGGCAGAAGCCAGAGGGCCAAAAAAGTAAGGAGATAGTGAAAAGGTAGAAGCAAGTGGAAGTTGCCTGTGGAGCATTTCAACTCTGATGAAGAGACTTAGCCATTGAAAGAGAATATTTTCTATAGGTATAATATTTAAAAGAATATGTAGCTTTTTATTTTTCCAGATTGAGAGAATTATTCTTCATGGTCTTTGGAAAAGATGGAGTAACATCATGTCCTATACTGGATATTCATTTTTTATTTAAATTTCTCTTCCCCTTCCCCATTAAAAAAATGAAGTTCTGTTTCTTCTGGTATTTAATAGCTTATGAAGACATGTCTTACAGGTTATAATATTCAGACATTTTAACAGAGTCACCAGAGAGAACACCAGAAGATTGATTTGTGATTTAGAAATGCAGATAACTGACTCTAGGACAGTCTCCCACCCCACCTCACCCCACCCCCCAAGTCAGGTTTCAGCATTTTAACAAGCTGCTGCTGAGTCAGTGGGCTTGAGGGCCTGCAGTGGGGAGGGTGGGCGGGGCGGCTGGCCCGGCTGGACCGGGGAACTCTCCAGGGGAGGAATGAAGACTTGTGAGAAACACAGCCTCTTTTACGGAAGTGAATCAGTGAATCAACCTTTTTGGGCCTTGAGAGAATACTGACCCACGTGCCTTGGGCCGCAGACGCTGAGACAGCTCCTCAGAGAAAGTGAATGCCCTCTGCCTTTCCTTCTAATGTCTTTCTTACCTTTTTTAAAGGAGCTAAACTAGCCTTGTGAGGAAATACTAAAATGCAGAATTCTGCAATCCAGCCAGCATGTCGTCTGCTGATTAGGGAGCAATAAGAGAAGAGGTAAATGAAAGATGGAGGAAAACCCCAAAATAGAAATTTTTTGCACCACCCTAGAAGTTTCTAACCTCATTTTGTAAAATTTAACTTGTAGAAATACTTTACCTGTAGCAAAATAGGTAAAAGAAAGCAATAAAATTCTCCTGGATAGCTGAAAGTGAGCTTACCACTGTCAAAACTCTGAAAGTTAAAAATGTAACTCTCAATCAAATATATAAGGCGCACGTGCCAAAGATTTATGAAACTCATCAATGAGGAAACCTTGTAAAGTGATATTTTCAGGTTTAAAGAGCATTTGAGGACCTGAAGAGAGGCATTTAGAAATGAATATCAGAATAAAATTTCTTGGTTATATATAAAACTGATGAATGCCTTACAGAGTAATAAAACCATAACCTTTGGGGGTATTCTTTCTAACTGGGCATAAATCTATAAGCTAATCTATAACTTGTAGTCAAATACTAAATAGCAAAATCTGATACAGGTGCATTCGAGACTCGCAGGGGTGTCCAACCTGCAGGCCCCCGAGGGGCCCAGGATGGCTATGAACGTGGCCCAACACAAAACTGTAAATTTACTTAAAACCTTTTTTTTGCTCATCAGTTTTCATTACTGTTTTTGTATTTAATGTGTGGACCAAGGCAGCTCTTCTTCCAGTGTGGCGCAGAGACGCCAGGAGGCTGGGCCCCCCTGTGAGAATTCGGTATTCCTTGAATGGGCCTGTCAGTGCCCCACTGTGGTAACCTAAGGACATGCAAGTTTTCGGTCATTTTTCTTACCACCATGCAATTTTCATCTTTTTCTCAGCTTTTTCAAAAGTTTTAAGAAATGTAATATAACTGGCATTTTCTTCATTACATAGAAAGGTAATGGTAACCATAGCAAAGCCAGGCTCTTGCAAGAGGGTCTTGTAGATACCCCATTATCCTTTTGCACCCTGATTTCAAATTGAGGCATCTTGGAGTGATAAGTGATAGTCTCACAGCTGAGTGAATATCCATTGCCATGTGGAGCCCAAATATCTTATTTTGTAGCACCTCTGAATTTGCAACTTCATTTTCCTTTGCACTTCTCAATTAAAGAGTAGCTTCATGGTGCTTCGATGCTGGCCAATGCAATCCATCCCTTCCAGTGTGTATACAGGAGGCTGTGCTTTGTGAGTGGCATCTGTTAATTTCCTATTGTACATAGTTAGCATGCCAGTAGATACGGAGTGATGTGGTCACTTGTCATTGTCTCCTCTAGCTTTTTTTTTTTTTTTTTTCTCCATTGGTCTGTTGAGTTTCTTGACAGAAGGAGTTAAAGCTGCCATCAGTAATCCTGTGGGACACTTGGCCAGTTCCCTCTTCAGAAGGTGCTTGTCATATGGGAACAGTTCAGTGTTTGGGAATTAGTTCATGTGTAGATTCCAAGTGACCGTGCCCAGAATTGGAACTTGGTCCTGGAAGTTAAGACAGGCAGCATTGTGTTTACCTCCAGATACCTCTGGCCTCACAAAGGGTACTGTGAAATTCAAACTATAATCTGTTTGAACTTAAACAAACTAGGAATGTGGGAAGAGAGGCAGGGACAGGTAGAAGAGGAGGAAGAAAAGTATGAGAGTTGTTATAAAACAAACCAACAGCCATAATGCGTATCCCAACTTTATAAATTTAGGAAATCTCTACCTTAATGTCATCAACTTGGCCACCACCGTGGAACTGTTCCAAAATCAAGCAAACTTTTAAACTTGATACTAATAATAATCTACATATTTAAAATATTGAAAGATTTTGTATGTACAGGGAACAGCAAGTTTTCTGTGTGCACATCCAGGCCCTTTCCTCCAGCCGAATGAGCCAGTCAGTCCCGTTAACGTGGCCCAGACTATCAGCGTGATCACTCATTTATTGATCTCTCCTTCAGCTGGAACCCCAGGATGACAAATTAATAAGGTCAACCTACAATATGATTATGATAGCCTCAGACAGTATCGCTACCGCTCAGACTAAACTAACTCTTCTGAGGTTGATTCAGTATTTTCCATCATTGTCATGGGCAATTAGCAGCCACTTACAATTGGTCACAGTTCATTTCTGCTAATGGTATTAGGATGAGATCCTGTCGACCACATGACTGTCCACGTGAGTTCTCAGAGACTGGACCTCCAAATGGTAGATTGGAAGCCATTCCATTTTTCAGGCCAGTTTGGAACACTACCATCTCGTGGGTTCCATTGCTTTATTTGCACTCGTGTTTATGAAAATGTGTCTTTGTGGCAAATTAACTTGCTGGGACCTAACTGCTGACTGAATTGAATTCAGAGCAGTAACTTTACACTAAGTACACAACAATGACAAGAATGGTGTGTTATTTCAGAAATCTGAGCATCTGTGTTATTTTTCTAAAATGCCATCATTTGTAAGAGTAGCTTGGGAAGAAAAGTGTGTGAGAATCAGCTGTCTTTTGTCCTGATTCTAGTTGCTGAGCTGCACAGTCCATTTATGGGCAAAGAGCTGCTTTGTTTTTTTGAAATCACCTTGTCTTCTCTTCTCTTCCTCATTTTTATTATAATGAACTTGGGAATGTTTAGTGGATCAGGTGACTCGAAGTGGTTGAATGTTTTCCAACCTTCTAATACTGAAGTGGTTGACAGCAAAGCTTCCATAGCAACCAGTCTTTTCCTGAAAACATTTTCTCTGGAAAGGGAAACAAGCAAAAGGAAAGCAAGAGCCACATCTCTATGTTAAATGCATTTGTTGATTTATTCTTAAAGGTAAAAAAAGGCAGCTTTTCAAGCACTGTGGGAAAAGACCGCCTGCAATGTGTTCACGCCAGAATGTCTGTCATTTGGTTTCTGAATCTTCCCAGTAAAGAATATGTCCCTGGCAGATAAACCTTAAACATCAGATAAACATGCGTGAGACTTTTTAGTATAAACTCCTAAAGTAGGGGGCATTGGCAAGAATTCTAGTGCAAAACCTTGAAGGATACACGACATGTACTTTAATTGAATATCATTTTGTCCATTAATTAATGTGTCCATTCCAATTTCCCCAAATGGCAAATAATGATGTGTGAAAACAGTATAATTACATTTTGATATTTTTGGTGGAATAATAACTGGCTTCGATGTGCCTTTGATCTGGAATGGTATTTATTATTCTTATCAATCATTCATCCTTTTTAATTGTATTCGTGTTCATTTGCTGTTTTTCTTTTTAATTCTGTACCCAGATCAGCACTGGCCCAGTGGGACTTTGTGCAGGGGATTGACCTGATGGAGATTCTTCCTGGGCTAGTTAGCAAAACACTAGTGCACATGCACACAAATACGCTTACACATTCAAGCTTATTAAACAGAGCTTGTGACTTCATGAAGACGAGAGTCCTTGGTTTTGTGCGGAAGTAGCCAGCTGTCCGGTTGTCTGCTGCTTAGTTCCAGACTCTGTGATTTGGACTGAAATCTGAGTGCTGTCGCAGGGTTGCCTGCGTTTCCACTCTCCGTGTTCAGTTTATTCTCTCCTTTCTCTAGTGATGGTTTTTACCTGTAACCAGGATGCAGCCCAGGGACATTTTAATCTGTGACCGCAGAAGGCAGGGGCAGCTTAGGTTTACCAGAAGCTTGTAAACCTCTCTGTCTTTTGCTCACATTTTAACGGTGACAGGGAGTTGTCACTTGGAAACAGCCTCTCAGCTTGGGAAAAGGCCCTCTTGCTTTTCAACGTGAAAGCGAAGGTGGTGGAATTTTTGTTCCAAGACCAGAGAAGGAGAGTGGCAGAAGCAGAAACGCGACAGTTTTCAATCCTTCAATTGGAAAAGCCAGGCTTCAGCATTTATCATAGTGACAGGAGACACCTCAAAATGAAATTCGTACGGAAGAGGAGACCAGGACTTAGAATCAGGAGCGAGTGATAAAACTGCTTATAAAAGTCCCCAGTGAGAAAGGGCGCATTTATTGTAGCTGATTTGTTGAGTAAAACTATTTCTACATTAAAAAATAAATGAACCGGCCATTTCCTTGGTATCCACAATTTGAACATTTTGCCATGTATATGCTATATTATCATGGAAGTGTGTTTGCACATTACATTCTTAGGTATTAATAGCTCCTTTTAGGTCATCCGGCCTTTGTACTGATAATCAGATTTCATTTTGCAAAGACAAATCAGTAACCTCATATTGACCTGCATTTGTTCGAAAGGCTTTATGCACCAAATGCAGAGGAGATGCATTTACTTCTACCTCTAACAACGAAGGCTTAAATAATGCATTTCAGCGAGTAATCTATTAGAACAGCACTCTTGAGAAGTGTTGTGTATGAATGGATTCTGCATTCAGAATAACCGTTTGTTGCCTCCCTCCCACTAATTACTTCTTTCTTTGTCTTACCTCTAATTTGCATGGCTCAAGCAGAAGACAGGGGATCTTAGCTGGCTCTTTCTCTTCCACAAATCCTTATACTTAGTTGCTGCAACTGTAATGTAGACTTCAGCTCATTTCTGTTCAAGGAAAACTGCATTGCCAAGGAAAAGATGCTTGCTAATCGCTACATCTAATTACCAAGAAGAGTAAATCACTAAAAACAAATTAAGTATCTTAAATAAAATGGAAAATAAAAGCAATTAACAATCAAAGAGGCAAAGTGTTAACATCTTTCAAGCCTGTTTCATGTGCTAATTGAAGGCAGTCTGAGTTTGGATGGCTGGCCGAACTGGGGGTTGGCAAAGCTTTTTCCCCATGGAACCCCTTTTTGAAGAATTAATCCAAAATGATGAAAAACAAATCATAATAAAAACACTGTTGATTCTAACAATTATAAATATCTTTTGAAAATTAGAAAACCTCAGGTACCCTTTCTGTTGAGCTCTGTGGACCTACTCACCTGTTCTTTTCCTTCTTAGCCCAGGATGATGGAGGTGATTTTCAAATCACTGTAACTGTAATTTAAATAAACTGGAAACTAACAAAAATTTTATACTTGACCTTAATCTGAAGAGGTCTGAAATAAGGTTATTACTGTCCAAATCTTCCTCCTTTTTTTGTGCTGCTTTCTATGTTTTCACATGCATGCTAGTCTTCTGATGTTGAAACCAACCATGAGGTAAGGTTTTTAATCACTGGTTCAAAAAATGTAGTCTGAGAAATACTGTTGTTCCTCATAAACTTCTGATCGTGTTTTCACCTGGCACTTTTCTTATTTTTCTATTTAGTGCAGTTGAGTGATTTCTAATGTTTCCTGTAGGCACCCCAGCCGAAGCAGTGACCGTTCCATTCACTGTCGCGGTGTGCCTGTGGCTGTCGTGGTAGAATTAAGAACACAGCGAATCCTTTCATTGAAATGTTGATATGAAAAACTTGCCTGTAACAATGTTTGTATCTTTTCTGTTTTGCTACGGATCCATAAAGGAGTTCCATTTCAAGTGCTTTGTCTATTCTTGATATATATGAAGAAAATTCAGAAGGTTTTAAAGTTAATTTCTAAGTTAGAGGATATAGGAGAAGAGCGATGGACGGGATATGGAAATCTGGTCTGGGAAAATTTAAATACTCAATAAACTGACCTGCTTAGTTCCTTTCATTTACCTAGAATCACTTGACACCACCTCCCCTCTTGTCCCCGCCACACACACACTGTTAGATGGCCCCACTCTACCCTGAACTCCAGGACCAGGAGGTTTGAAGGAGTCCAGTGTTCTGATTCAGTAGCTAGGTCTCCTTCAACTCAGAAGTCCGAGTCTTTACCTGCTTGTTTGTTTGTTTGTTTGTTTGTGCCAGGTGCCCACATGTTCCATGTAGCATAGCCCATTCTTCCATTTCTACTTTTAGGATCTTGCTGGTTACCTGAATTCGTACGGGATTTTCTAATGCTATGCTCAGGCTACTAGAGACTCCCCCAAATGACGGGTCTCTGTCTTTTATCACCTGATAAGCCCCGCCACCGTGATCGCTCTCATCAGGGCCTTCCCAGGCTGTCTGCTCCAGGCTGTGGCCTGCTGGGGTGTAAGCCAGCCTGCCCCCACCTGCATGAAATTCTAGCACAGTGAGCCACATGCCAGGATTTGCACTTCAGTCTTTAAAGTCTGACAAGCAGTGAGTACTCGCCAGAGGAGATAACTTCTCAGTGGACCACATGCATCCCCAAGTAGTAGCCAGGAAAGCAAATTCAGGATAATTATTCTAAGAAATTCAGAGTTAGTGAAGGTTTTGAGTTATGTCTTTTTGAAGAGTGATAGGTACTTTGTGCGCCTGTATTTTGGATTGAATGGACCACACAGGACTGGGAGGAAAGAAGCTGGTTAGTAGAATGTCTTCGCTGTGGACAGAAGACAGGCCCTCAAGAGCCATCACCTTTTCTTTGTGTGAAGGGTCAGGACCCAGCGTGCCCTTGGCTCTGCTTCAACCAGGAGCCGTAGACTGCGCTCTACAAGCCTTCACAAGAAGAGGCTATGCCCAGTTGTGCCGTCTTCTCTGCCCAATCCCCCCGGATCAGCAGGAGTGGACATTAGCTACACCCAGTGTACTGGGGAGGGATGAAGACGCTAGCCTTGGAGGAGGACTTATGGAGGAAGGAGGACATCAGGGAGGAGAAAGAAGATGGATGAGGAAGAGGATAAAAGGGGAGGTGATTAACACCGAAGCCATGTCTGTCTCTTTAGAAAGAAGACTATTATTTATAATGGGCTCTCATTATTTTTCTGTGTAAGACAAATAATCCATGCTATACCTATATATGTAAGAACTACATTGCTTTCTCTGTGAAAAATAATAAAAGCCCTACCTAAAGTACTCTATCTCAGTGATTTTCAACCTTTTTTACCTCATGGTACACATAAACTAATTACTAAAATCTTGTAGAACACCAAAAAATACAGTTTTTGCCAATCTTGACAAAAAATGGGTATAATTTCAATTGATCTATAAAAAATATAATAATAGTAATTACCTACCCTTTTCGCTCCAAAGTGACTTTTTAGAAGGCAGCTGTGCTCACCACTATACCACCAACGCCACACACCAAAGTGACTTTTTAAAAAATCAGGTGCCTATACTTGTATATAAGGATTTTGGGTACCAGAAATTAACCAATCAGATGCAGCCTTATTATGTGAACACCCAATAAGATGCAGCTCTCTTATTACATGACCTGTGTATGTATGGTTCAAGACCGGCATTCACACCAGACAGGTCTTGCTATGCTGGCTGTTGTCATCTTTTTTATTTGACAATCTAAAGGAAAAGAGGTCAGTGCTCCCAACTAAATAGTCAGGTGCTGCATGTTTTAAAATGTTTTGTGGCAGACTGGTTGAAAATCGCTGGTCTGATCTCTCTGTAGATCAGGCTTTCCTCTACTTCATCAGTGTGGTTAATTTCTTTGACCCAGTGGCGACCGATTTCACTGAGGCTAGACTGTGCCTGGGATGGTAACGTTACCTGGGCAGTTGCCTAGGGGCAAGAACAGACAAGTTCTCCATACTTCTCCCATCCCTTCAATTCGAGTACAGTCCAGGAACAGAATATGCAAAACTGTGTCTAGTTGAAAACATAGACAGTGGACAGAAATGCAAGTAGGGTTGTAGTATAGGAAACACAGGGATGAAAGTTTGGAGAGAGTCTTGGGAATGTCCCAGGGCAATGTGACAACCCTCTGTTATAAGCCAGCCCATCTTTCAAGACCTGCAAAATATGCTGTTCATTTGGAAGGAACTGTTTGAAAAACCAAGGGATATGGCAGTGTGTCTTTATGAGGAAATGAATGTACTCTTAAGAATACCCTCACCTTTTTTAATAGTGTATATTGCATGGGCCGTGTTGTTCTTCAGTAAAGATGATTAGCAGCCCCCATCCGTCACACTGTGCAGTTTGGTACATCTGAGTAGCAGAGAGCTTATAAAATATACTTGGCAATAAGTCACAAAAACATTCGTATTTTTTAATAACATTTTTGAAGGAGAAAAATCTGTTTTTCAATAAATTCTGACATGGCTTCCCTCTAGATTTTATTTCTCATTTAAAATTATCTTGGGGTCGATTTTTTTCTGTTCATTGGCTTTTTACTGGTTTATGCCAAATATATTTCAGAGCCGATTAAAAAGAATACTAGGGTATGAGCAGAAAATTCCAAGTTTCCTTCTATTTCTGCTTTTGGTTGTGATGGAATTAACATCAATGTAGACAGTTAAATTTCACTGAAATTTTATAGTCACTGTTACTCATGATCAGGTAAAATTACTTCTCAGCTCAACACCTTATCTTAGATATGTTACTGCCCTATATATTTGGTTTTTCTTTAGGAAATATCTATTTACTGCTGTGTAAGTTATAGTCTTTTTTTTAATATAAAATAGTAGGTTGCTACCATTTTTAATGGTAGAATACTGAATTTATTATATTTATATAGTTACACCTATTATTGGAAACTCCTTGTCCCTATTTTTTTAAAAACACAATTTATAATTATAGTAAATAATCACGAGAGCCAGCAAGGGGGTGCTGTAGAATATCAGCTGAGGGTGATACTGATTGGCGAAAATCTCTCCCTGCTCCATTCCTAAGATGTTGACACATTATTATTAATAAGTGACACCGGCCTTCTTTGTTCAGGGCCAGATTCAGGTTCCTAATAAATATAAGTGAATTATGCTATCTAGGAAATGAAAAAGGAACTTTTAGGAGTCTTTGAAATTCATTCTTGTATCTGAAAGAAAAGATGCGCTTAAACCCCATCTTTCGTTCTTCGCACCCCCAGCCCCAGTTAAACAGTGTGTCTGAGTCTATGACTAGAATCACACACATGTTCCTGCCCAGAAAGAGGCCCTACAGAATTTTATAGTGAGGTATTTTTAAAGCAAGGAAAAAGTTACTAGCACACACAAACCTTCAAGGCCAGTGAACAGTACCTTGGGGGAGGCAGGTAAAGCTAACTCTCCTTTGTTTATTGTCGTGGGAGGTCTCATGTGCCAGCTGTTGGATTTCTTCTCTTTCAGTAAATAGAACTTTCATTCAATTTAACAAAATCCACATTTAAATGTGGATGGCAGAACAGTGGAAAAGCCAGCCAAGGAGAAAGACGGCACTTAATCCACTAAATAAATACCTTTGGTGCTACTTAGTTAGATTTTGAGACTTGATTGTTTCTAAAATACTTTGCTGCTGAATCCTACATTTCTTTTAATTGAACATTTGAGAGATGTTTTGAAGGAAAAATCGATAGAACTTTGCAATGGATTGCATACAGAGGGTGAGAGCGGGAAGCATAAATGATGGCTGCGTACATGGGGGCTTCCTGTGTCCTTGAATGAATGATAGCAGTGGTCAAGTAGAAGGCGAGTCACTGGGAGGGATCCGGGTTTGGAGGGACGTGATCAGGATGTTAGCTTTCAGGTATGGGGAGTGACTCGTAGTGCTTGGAGACATCTCAATAGAGATGTCAAATGGGGAATTAGGTGTACAGATGAGGTGTACAGATCTGGACTACACGGGAAAGGCCTGAGTAAAGATATAAATTGTGACTGTGCATATGAGAATAATTTCAGTCATGAGTGTGAATGAGATTATTGAGTGACTTACCAGCTGGTAAGAAGATGAGCCTCTGCTCAAGGTAGAGGAATAGCCCCGGAAGTGGGGACAGGTGTGTCGTGGCACGCAAGACAGGAGAGCATTCAAGGCCAGCGGAATCCTCAGCCTAGTCAGTGAAACGTGTCTCTTTCTCCATTGATTCACGCACAGATATTGGCAACATCAGAATCTAAACTTCTTTGTAGAAAGTCAGCTGTGCTTTCAATGGAAGAATGCGCCCTGGCCGACTGGTAAATGTTTACCACCATGACACAGCAGGAGCGCTGCCGGCCTCTCCTTTCCAAGAATCGTTTCTCCCACACCCAGAATAATTTCGCTTTAATATCACCTGGTGGGACATGTATCTAGTTCATTGCGCCATTCTTTCTATCTTGTCTGGGATCATAATGATCTTCCCTTTTGTTGACAATTTGGATAATGACAGGAAAATACCATTATTGCTGAGGTATCCTGGTTTCCAGCAGTTTCCTGGGAGAAAGCATGAGACTCCCACAATAAAAAGTTAGAGTCCAAATTTAATAAATGTATTTTTAAGAGATTTTTTTTGGTCTTTTATGAAGAAGCAGTGGGGCCTTTGTTGAACTAATTCTAATGGTAGGACTCTCAATAGAGCTGCAGCAGTTGAGCAGAATGAACATCCTTAGCTCATGGAAGTTTTAGAGTGTGACACAGTCAGACTGTAATCCTGAAAACTCACCACGTAAACACAAATAAATTCGTAATAATAGCAATTGCTGTTCACTGAAGCTTTTCAGTCCATGACAAAAATTCAATAGATTGCAAGATATTTCCCCAATATGCCAGTTTTAAAATTGATTGGAAGAAAAAGACACTTACTGGTTATTCGAGGGGAAGGGGGATAAGGCAAGAAAAAATGTGAATATCAAAATAATTCCCAGTTTGTTAAGTAACTTTACTTTCCCTGTATATCAACAACTTCTGCTGTGGCTGAAGGTAGGACAGAGGCACATGCTCTTGATTCTGTTGGCAAGTTAAATTCTGTCTTACTCACCGAGTCTTGCTTATGCTAAAGGTATTCAGATTTTTAAAAAATATAGGCTTCTCTTCTGACCTCAGAGCAGATGGCTGCCTAGAACTTTTGTGGTGATGTGTGCTCTGGGCCCAGGTATCCCCCGGCCCCAAGTTCAGACACCCTTGTGGCTTTAGACATCATCTGACACTGCATTGACTTCCAAATCTTTATCTCCAGCCACACTTGTTGCTTGAATTTTAGTAATTTTCTACTGGACACCTCTTCCTATATGTCCTACAGGCAGCCAAATTTCATGTAAAATGGAACGTGTAACTCTCTCCCTCTCTAATTATTGTTTCTCTGTAGTAGTCTTACAGAATCACCCAAGCAACGCGTGAGAGTCCTTTCTCTCCCTCAGTAGCCACAGCTCATGAGACCCTTGGTCCCATCGTATTTCTCCCCGAATGCATTATAAAAAATCAGTCCCTTTCTCTTCCTGTGCGTGGACGGACCATCTCTCCCTGGCACTTTGCAGTAATCTCTTCACCTACCTCCCCTGCCTCCACACTGAAGTCACTGATTTTTCTAAAATGTGGGACCCATCACGGCACTTCCTATCTGCAGTTCTCCAGTGCCTCCCTCCACTTGCCTCCTGAAGTTTCAACTTCTTAGCATGTTCTAGAGGCATGCGTCCCAGCGAGGCTCCAACTGCTTAGTTAGCAACTTGTGTACATTCTTCCCTCAGCCACACAAAACCATGTGCCAGTATTTGAGGAAGTCCATGCCTCGCCCCAGCCACCCACAGCCGTGCTTTCATCTCGGAGCTTCTGTTCGGCACTCAGGATCCACCGCAGATGTAATGTTGCCCTGCTAGCTTCCTATGAATTCAGAGCTAAAACTTTTTCCTTTATCTTTTTCCATGATGTCGTATATGCACATAGTGAATACATTTTTAATACATGTAATTAACATTTTACAAGAGGCAGTATAGCCTGGTGCTTTTTTTAAAAAAAAAGCACAAGATTTTTTATCTGTTTGAAACCTGATTTCACCAAGAGCTATGACACTCAAGTTATTTGACCTCTCTGAACCTCATTTATTCATCTGTAAAATGAGACTTTAGTGTGCCTATCTCAAAGGGTTGTCATAATTACCTGAGATAAACTAAATAAAGCACTTGGAACATTAAATGCAACACTGTGCCTGGTACACATTTATTTGTGGTGGTGGTGATGTTTCTCTTTCCTTTGAGATTGTCAGTTCCAGTAACTGGCCCTTAGTAGAAGCTCAATAAGTAGTCAGTGAATAGATAAGTGTGTGAATTCACACGCTAGTTTAATCTTTGGGCCCAAAGATTAAAATAAAAACTATTCTAAGACCTGATATTATTGCAATCAGAGGGATTAAATTATTGGGTAGGTATCTTACCCTCCTGAAATGTGACAAATTTGGGTTATGACTTTTATGGTCAGTTACTCTGTTTTCATTCAGCAAAGCCTGGGAAATATTTCAACAAAGAAACAGGGACTGACCTCATCCTCTGGCTCTGAGCATTTGGTCTCCACCTTTAATCTGAACATTACTGCTGTTGGCTGGTGTTTCTATCGCACCATGTTTAATATGCCATAAATTATATTAGGTTACACAATTTCGTACATTTGGAGGAAAGTAATTTTGAAAGAGTTTAATTCTTCTGGTATTTCTAACTGATTTGCTTGCCTTTTGCCATGCCCTATAAACTATTATAATCCTCTGTCAGATGCTCAAACTCCGTGATCTTCAGATTTAAAAATAAAAAGCTGGTTCTTATTTCCCAGGAAAAAACATACAAAATGTTCTGATGAGGCTTACCTCATGAACTTAACATATTTACCAGGAAGAGTGAGACTTAAGAAATAACCTTGAACTAAGAAAAAAATCCACTAAGTATACTAAGAAAAAAGATCATTAAAAGAAAGTGACAGTTCATTTTCTAATAATGCTGTTTGGAGTTGATAAGCAGAAGAGTCTTCTGAGGAAATAAGGGAACGTTCTGAGCCTTCGCCTCAGTGCACAGTTTGTGGCGCAGACACTTCCACAGCGTGGGGCGTGCGCGGGTGACGTGGTAAGAAATACGAGACGGGAGATGCTGGAGCCCACGGCCGGTTCACCTTCTCTGAAGATTCTCGTTCACAAAATGAAAACCCTGGTTCGGCTGAGATGGGGTGCAGCCAGGTATCTCCTTTCCAGCACTGCGATTCCGTGATTAGCCAGCCAGAGGCAGTAATCTAAATACCTCTCCAGTTGGGGTAATGGGAACTAAACCTTTAAGTCTAGAGCTATCAAGACATCTCCCAGTTTCCACTGGGTGAAACGTGAGAGTCGACCTTTTTTCAGATCTGCGGTAGTGATTGGAGCACAGATTCCGGAGCCAGGCTGTCTGGGTTTGACTGAGATCTTGCAGCTTCCTAGTTGTGACTTTGACTTAGTTCATTTCTTTAGGGCTCAGGTTCCTCATCAATAAAATGGAATGATTAATTACCTTTCTCAAAGAGGTGAGGCAGAAATTAAGTGAGATCATGTGTTTGTAAAACTGTTCAATAGTTTCTGCAGAGTCAGAAGCGTAAGCTGACGTTTCTGTTGCCTTTCAGGATGAGTCAGCCGTGGCTTTGTCTCCAAACCTTTGGTGACCCCGAATACCTCCTCATCCCCAGCCTTTTTTGACATCCAGTTGTGTTTAGCAACTACCCACTGAAGATCAACACTTGGTTTTCTTTTGGGCTCTGCATACCTTTACCTAACTTGGTTTCTCTTTCCTTTCGGTCCACTCTAAATGTTCTTTTTCCTATCTTTCTTTACTCAGTTCAGTCACTCTGCAGCTCTTGCTGCTTCAGCACACTGGGCTTCCTGTGGTTCTTCAAACTCCTAAAGCCCATCTCTGCCCCAGGGCCTTTGCATGTGCCCTTCCCTGGGCCAGCAGTGCTCTTCCCCAGATAACACTTAACGTGGAAGCCCCCTCGCCTAGTTTGTATTGCTGCCCCAACGTTAGGTCTTTCCTGACTGCTCTCTGCAGTATGACATCCCAGTCACACTCTTCCTCCACCTTTTCATGCATTTCCTTGTAGCCCACACTATTTATTACCAACTATAGTATGGTGTTCACACACTGATTTTTTTAATGGGAAAAAGCCTCAAAACAAACATATATAAATAGTGCCTTGCCTGTTTTGATAGGGAATTATTACTGGGTGTTCTGGGCTTTATATTTCAAAGAATTGACATAAGG
This sequence comes from Micronycteris hirsuta, assembly GCA_004026765.1. Taxonomy (NCBI): domain Eukaryota; kingdom Metazoa; phylum Chordata; class Mammalia; order Chiroptera; family Phyllostomidae; genus Micronycteris; species Micronycteris hirsuta. The sequence continues at coordinate 86,196 of PVJI01005870.1, forward strand.
TCCTTGTCAGTCCTACATGTGTACCTCAACAGATATGCCAGGATCATTTTAAGAAGGTCCTAGCCATTTTAAGGACAAAGTAAAGTGAAAAAGGACATTTAAACTCAGAACTTAGTCATGTTGGCATTTTTTTTTTAATCCTCACCCAATGCTGTGTTTATTGACTTTAGGGAGAGAGGAACAGGGAAGAGAAAGAGAGAAAGAAAAACATTGGTATGAGAGAGAAACATCAACTGGTTGCCTCCCATACACGCCCTGACCTGGGATCGAACCCACAACCTAGGTATGTGCCCAGACCAGGGATCAAACGTGCAGCCTTTTGGTGTATGGGATGATGCTCCAACCAACTGAGCCACCTAGCCAGCGCCATCTTGGCACTTTTAATGCTAATTTTAGAACATAAGCAATACCTCATTTCCACAGAACTGTGGAATGGGGACAAGGGCAATCATCCTTGGAGTATTTGAAGGAGATGTTTTAAGCGAGGGAATGAAAGTTAATATAAATTAAACAGTGAATACCATACAGAGCAGATAATCATTGCTTGTGTTTTGTCATCTTGATAGACAGGGAACCAGGCTTAGAGCTACAGGTTTATTTACTTCGAAGGCAGTACTGGCCCTCAGGACCGTGGCTGCCCAGCGCGCAGGGGTCTCCTCGCCTCGGGCTTCCTCTGAACCTCCCTTCAACGCAGTCGTGTCCTCACCTGCCCGGGTGTCTTCCTCGCACAGGTGGACCGATGGCTCTCCTTTCCCTGCCCCAGTTCCTCAGCCGGTTCTGCTGCAGAGGGAGCAGAGCCCTTTCAGAAGTCCCTCTTGAATTGGGCTCATGCTTGTTTTAAGCTGAGACTTAGGTTGTTTTCATGAGTGGCCTGCTCTGCACAGCAACCAGTTTCCTCTGTGGCTCAGGCAGCCTAGCACACTGTCCTGCCTGGCCGTGAGTGACTGGCCGCAGCAGCAGTGTCACCAGCTCGCCGTCCAGGATGCCCTGGCAGGCAGTGCGAGCAGAGAGGCAGGCTTGGTGTGCAAGCCCGAAGGCACACCTGCTGGGTGTGGGAAGCGGACCCAGCGGACCCGGGCAGAGCTGATGGGTTGTCCCAGATATTCCCGGTTTGCCACGAGAACCAGGAATCTAAACTTTATGTGAAACCTGAGTATGTGCAGCTATTTCAAGAACATGGTTTAAGCTGGATGTGATGCACAGTCCACCGGCCTGTGGTCTTGGTTCCTGAAAACAGATTTTATCCTTATTCCAGAGTTCACCGTAACAGAAAGTATTCCAGGTCATCATGCTAGTCCCAGGATAAGGACAGTGGGTTTGGGCTAAGCAAGTATGTGTGTGTGTGCACGCCTGTGTATGTGTTTATAAGTATAAGTGTAAGCACACACACTGCTGATCTTCTAGTAATCTTCCACCCACCTATAGCCACCTTTTCTTTCTCGAGCATCCCGTGGATTTGGGAGCTGAGACCACAGCCTGTCAGAGACTTAGAGGCTGCGGAAAGACAGTGCAGCCGCACTAGAGCTGGTTTTAGTTTAAATACACACCTGCAAGAATCTCAAGTGTCTGGTAAGTGCTTATTGATTGAATGCCATTCTGTGTTTTAACCAGACATGTGTTTCTGGAAGGTAAGATATCTCACTTCTCTCACGTATCCTCTTTTATAGTTTTTTAGTCTAGTGCAGGGGTGTCAGACTCGTTTTCACCGGGGACCACATCAGCCTCGCAGTTGCCTTCAAAGGGCCGAATGTAACTTTAGGACTGTGTAAATGTAACCAGTCCTTAACTAGGGGCAAGGAGCTCGGCACTGCCGCCAGGTAGAAACAAGGTGCCGGGCGGGATAAAACAAGGTGGAGGGCCGGGTTCAGCCCGCGGGCCTGCTGTTTGCCACCTGTGCTCTAGTGGTTTGGCCGTTTACACCTTGATCCTGTCCGCATGGCAGCATCCAAAGCAGCAAGCTAGACCCCTGCCCCACCCCCCCGGGTTCCCCTCTCCCGGTGCTCCCTGGTTCCTCTCCCACCCCGTGCAGGTGCGCAGACGTGGGCCACAGATCCATTCTCCTCCGCGTGGCACATCCCCATCCTGAGGCCATGCAAGGACACTCTGCGTTCGTTCTGGTTCCCCTCAGCCCCTGTCCCTGTTCCCATTCTCTTCAGAGGTCACCACGGTAATGCGTTGAATGCTGCCTCAGATGTATGTGGATGCTTGAAAAACACAAATTTGCATGAATGAATTCTGTAATATACATAAATGGCATTATAGTGTCTGGTTCTTCTCTTCCCCCACACCCTGAGCAGTCAGTACTGATCTTAGAGCTCCTTACGTTGCTGGATGTGAGTCTTATTTCTTCCTTTTGGCTGCTGCATGGCGCACCATCATATAAATCCAACCCATTTGATTCATCCCCCTAGTAATAGTCACCCTCAGCTGCCTCCAGTTTCCAGATGTCCCAAACAGTGCTCCGATCCATGTCCTCTTCTGGCTTTGTGGGTGCATTTCTGTGGGTTTTAGTCTCAGGGCTGTGGGGCATGAGGACACTTAATTCCACCTGGTACAGAAGGTTGCTCTCCGGGGGAGGGGACCAGTGCGTCCTCCCTGCGGCTGGGATTGAGCCTTGCTGTGTCTCCACATCTCCAGGTGGCACTGTTTGACTTTCCGGCTCTAATCAGGTAGCTGTATCATTGTCATTCTAATTTGCATTTCTCTGGTTACTAGTGAGATTGAATTTATATATTGGGTTAGCCACAAAGTCTGTTTACTTTTTTCCATAAAATAAAAGAACCATTTTTCATGTTCACCAATAGCTATTGATTTGGGTATTTTGGGTATGTTGGTTATCTCCTCCATGGTATAATGTTGATTGTTCTCAATTAATGTCTCAGCTTGATCGCTATCAACTTCAGTTGGTCTACCTGGCCATGGTGCATCGTCCAGTGAGAAATCTCCAGCATGAAATTTGTCAAACCACTTTCGACACATTAGATCAGTCACAGCGCCTTCTCTGTACACTGCGTAAATCTTTTTTTGCATTTCAGTTGCATTTTTACCTTTCTTGAAATAATAAAGCATAATATGCCAAAAATGTTTCATATTTTCTTCCATCTTCAATATTAAAATGCACCAAAAAATTCACCAATTTTGATCAGTTCTTTTTTTTTTTTTAATACACGCTGATATGACAGCTGTCACAATACAATCTAACAATATCGTTTTGGATAAAGTTAAAGACAAGTAAGCACTACTAGAGCCATCTTATGGAAAAAAGATGAATTTTTTTGCCGACCCAATACTTCTCAGCCATTTGAATTTGCCCTTCTTTGAATTGCCTATACATATTTTAAGCACATTTTTCTGTTGGGTTTCTTATCTTTTTTCTTGCTGATTTTTTGTATAGTCTGGATATGATTCCCTTGTTTATTTTTAGAGATGACAGATATCTTCTATCCATTTTTTTCTGTGGTGTTTTTGCTGTAAACCAGTCCATCTGTGTATTTTTTATGACCTAAAAAAATCATGTTAAAAGAACCTTTCCTTATCCCAAGCTATCACAGACATTTTCCAGTCACTATTTCTGTTAGCTTCATGGTTGTATTTCACATCTAGACCTTTACAGCATTGGAAGGGGAGGTTTTGGGGGGATTCATTTTGTTTTTATGGTGGTGAGAGACTAGTCCAACATTTTCTCTGCAGTAATCTGGCATTTACAGTAGTATCCCCTAAATAATCCATGTATGTCCCTCTCGTTGGTATTGCCACCTCTCTCACTTAACAAGTTGCCACATACACATGGATCCATTTGAGGACCTTGGTTCTGTTTCTAGAGCAGCACCCAGACTTGGGCCTCCTTGGGCACTGGAACCGCTAGAATCTCAGGCACCCAGGGGATGGACTCAAGGAGTTTTCCATGTAGAACTTTAAAGCCGAAAGACCTTTAAATCTAATCTGTCTCGTGCTCTCGTTTTTATGTGAAGAGTCAAATTTAGATCATGCAAGGCTGTGACCCGGTCTACTCCTGCGCAGCCCAGTGCCTTCGGAATGACCCCAGGCCGCCTCCAGGACAAAGCAGGGTGTTTCTAGCCTCACTTTCTACCCCTGCATGTCACAGCTTTGTGACCTTGTTTAGTGACCAACTTTTTGGCTATTTAGGCTGATGGTTCTCGTTAACTCCCTCCCTCCCTCCCTCCCCGCCTTCCTTCCTCCCTCACTTCCTTCCTCCCTCCCTTCTTTTGTAGCAAAAGAGAACTTATTGGCACCGGTCTAGGAAGCAAGTGGGAGTCAAGGCAGACTAAAGAGCAAGGATCTCAGTGCTTTGTATTGTAATGTATGCGTCAGAAAAATTAATCTCGCTGTTACCCCTTCCTAGATGCACTGTATTTAGATGCATTACAAGGATATGCTTCTCTGTGTGAAAACCTTTCTCTCTTGCTCAAGTGGAACAGGAAAAAAAGTTGTTCTGGAACAAAAGGAATTTGAAGAAGCCACTCAACTGCTTGCACTTTCCCCATCCTCTGCCTAAAACAAACTCTGCCTAGGCACCTGCATTATTTCTTTGCTTTTCCTCAACACTGGAAGGTTTCTGAGTGTGTTAATTCATGTAATAGAAACAGAGGAACTTTAACCAGGGATAACAACCAAAAGCAGAGAGATCAGCCGTGAAGGGAAGAGGGGGGCTTGGTTACTGCCGTTGGGTGCCTGGTGGCCAGTGAGGTATGAGGGCAGTGAGGCAGCCAGGGTGATCTCGTCTGTGTCCTCCGAGGTCACTGCATTCCCAGCAGCGCCCCCACAAAGGGCTGCTGCTTCTAGAACACTAGAGTAAACGTGCCGAAGGGAGAGTCTCACCTGGTCCTGTTTCTACTCGTGTCTCAGATCTGCAAGCCTGGCCTTCGCCGCCTCCTCATGTACCGCCTTGACCCCCACAGCCAGGTCTCAGGCCCTTGAGAACACAGCAGGCACACGCGCTTGACGGTGCCCTGGTTTCAGAACTGGGTAACCACAGGGATGCGTAGCGAGGCCCGTTGGGAGCGGGGCTGGCTGATTGGAAGAGGATCAGCTCAGCCTGTCCCCAGGCTGCGGACGTTTGGTTAGGACACGCTTTTCTGTTCTGTTGGCTGCCTCTGACCAGGGGCTGTCATTTGGGAGTGAATTGAAATCCTTTGATGAAATAATATATAGCGTTTATGAATGTAGTAATTTTTTTTTGACTCAAGAGCTCAAAAACCTTCTAGATCTCCTAATACTAATCTTCGTCTTTCTGCTGGGTACTTTTTTTTTTATTTCCTTGTTAAAGATGGGCAAAATGACCAAACAAAACTATTGAATACCTGACCCCTTGAACACCTGACTCCCTCCGCTAAGGTAGGTTATCTAGTGGTACCTGAAAAGGAAGTAGCCACAGACGGTAGATGACGCATTTTGAGGCTTCTGTTCATGGTGAATATTTGTCAGTGTTATTAAGACTGATTCATAAGAAGAATCAGCTTAGGTTCTCTTTGATACACCTTCAGTGAAATCTGCCTCATAAACTAGGAAGTGTTTTTCTTCCTAGCAATGCCTAACAGAGCTGTAGAGAAAAGCTCTTTTCAGTTATAAAGAGGATTTATTTTTTCTCTTTCTTTAAATGGGAAACTGTCCCTGGTTTACGGGTAGAAAAAAGATTCCAAATGCTTGTCCGATGTGAAAGCATTCTCCCTTTTACTAAGCAACTTGCCCTTATGCCATAGAGGTTACGGATGAAAAATGATTGAAATCACACGAATGGATCTTCCTGAGCAGTGTCTGTGATACAGGCAGATGCCCGAAGTTTATGGTGGACACGTGGAAGCTCAGAGCGTTTCCCCAAGCAATTTGAGAACACATCGGTACCTTAGAC